>OX457040.1:67584390-67819390 GCA_949752735.1 Lumbricus terrestris | reverse complement strand
TATACGCGATTTTTTTTAAATGCTCGGGGCCCTTTGAACCTCGGGGGCCCGTGGACTTTGTCCACCCTCGTTATATGGTTGTTACCATAAGTGCAATCACGCCCTAAAAGTTGAGGGGCCATAATAATAAAGTTAGGGGACCACTCAAAAGTTGGGGGACGCGTCCCGTGGGTCCCATAGGGTGGTTGCGCCTATGGTTGTTACGCCACTGACCACATTAGAGCGAAAAAGCTATTTTCCAATTCCCTTATTTTAATTGAGCCATGAATACAAACCATTTCATGTCAACATTCTTTCCACACAGAGGAACGAAGATTTTCAGATCTTTCTTCCGTCCGTCCATCAATGTGAAGTACTTTACTAGAAGGCTACAATAAATTGGGAAACGATTTCACAATATTTGCAAATTTAAAGAATAGAATTAGGCCTAAATTAAATGACCATGCCTATTAGGCCCTATATCCTGTTCTCCTGTTCTCAGCCATCCTCGATCCGAGGGTCGGCCGCATCATGTACAATGTTCCTCCAACGCTTCCTGTCCTCCGTCAGTCTTATCATTTCTCCCAATGTTCTTTGGATTCCATTTTTCATGATGCTGTTTGGGGATATGGTAGGTCCCCCAGTTCCTTTCCATCTCGCAGTAAGGAAGCCATGCCCCGGGTTTGCCAGGTGTGCCCTCCATTCGCTGTAGACCTGCCGTTGTCCTTCAACTGGATCCTCCGTCAGATCTACTGAAGTCTCGCTGCTGCCCGAGACCTGCCGCTCACGTTGGCCAATCTTTTTCAGAGTTCCTATATTGCTTCTGAATTTAGGCTACTGCAAAATAGGCCTACAACTGATTACAACGTGCTGATTCTGAATTAAATTGAAAAATTGCAAATTTGAATAAATAATAAATGTATTGCTTCAGAATTAGAACTTGCATTTAAACTATAAAACCTCTTGCTTTCTCCGTGAAAATCCAGATGTTAAATCATCCAAGGAACATCATCGGAACAATGCATTTGCGAGATAATTGTTGAAATCACTTGCAAGTAGGCCTATTAGGTTATAGGAGCGCCGCTTGTGGCTGCTAGCGGGTGCCGAGTTCTGTCTTGTCGTTTTTGGTTGTTTTCCTACTCTACACGGCCGACGTGGGAGAGCTTGCCACGAGTCTCGGCCTGTCATCACACTTCTATGCCGACGACACGCAGCTCTACACGTCAGGACCTCCATCAACGGCTGTACACCAGCGGCAGCGAATGGAGCTTGGTATTGAGCGGATCGCAGAGTGGATGAGATCCAACAGACTGCGGCTCAACCCCGAGAAGACAGACTTTATGTGGTGCGCAACCAGTAGACGGTGCCTTCATCTTGACACCGGTGCGCTCAGCGTCTGCGGGGCTTCGATCACGCCTTCGACCTCGGTGCGTGATCTGGGCGTTGTGCTGGAGTCTGACTTGTCCATGAGGCGCCATGTGGCTAGGACGGTCAGCAGCTGTTTTCGCCAGCTCCGTCTCATCAGGAGCTGTATCAAGTCCTTGCCTTTCGAGGCCGCTAGAGCAGCCGTCACTGCTTTCGTCATCTCTCAAGTGGACCGCTGTAACAGTCTGCTGGCCGGAGCGCCTGCGTGTCTTTTGGACGGACTTCAGTCGGTGCTCAATGCCGCGGCCAAGCTCATTTGTAATAGGAGGAAATATGATCATGTTACACCACTCCTACGCGACGTCTTGCATTGGCTGCCTGTCCCGTTCCGAATTGAGTTCAAGCTCAGTTTGCTGGTTTACAAATCGCTTCATGGGACAGCGCCTGAATACATCCGCGAGTACTGTTCCGAGACCCATTCCTCCGCTTCCGGGTTGCGACTCAGGTCGCTTGGGAAGACCGACCTTCGTGTACGGAGGATGAGGACACGTTTCGGCGACCGCGCATTCTCGGTTGCTGGTCCCAGATGCTGGAACAGTCTTCCACCGGACATTAGATTGGCCGCCTCAGTGGACTCTTTCAAAACAAAGCTTAGGACCTATCTGTTTGCTAAGGCGTATCCCGCAGTTGGCCGTTTGTGAGGCGCCCTTGTAGCGGTATGGCCGCGTTACGGCGCCATATAAATTGTCGTTATTATTATTATTATTATTATTATTATTATTATTTTTATTAGGCTATAGCTTACGTCAAGTAAAGTGAAATTAATAAGTTCCGAAGTAGAATGAAATTAGTAAGTTCCAGAGTAGAGTGAAATTACTAAGTTCCACAGTAGAGTGAAATTAATAAGTTCCAGTTCAAATAGGCCGTTTCTACATCTCAGTGACCGGTTGGTCTATGTAGGTCAGGTCACTCAGGACACAGAAATTGATCTTGCCGTTGCTAGGTGGTTTAAAGTTCGACTGCCCGCGTATTAAAAAAAATTGGCCGTACCAAACCTCGGAAAGGTTTAAAACTTCGTAAACTTAGGCAACGCGTGTTGCGTGTGCAGACTCTACCTGACCCACTGCGCATGCGCACACGACATGTCGATTCCTCTAATTCCTACTATATAGGTCACTTGACATTTCAATCACATCGACGTCCACTCAGGGCTGAAATACCAGTGCTTATTCAAGCGCCAACAAATGAATGCCGGGTCTGAGACCCGGACAGACCCGGCTCACTTTCAGCCCTGCGGTCCACTCAATCATGCATCCATCTGGGTCCTGCAAATCGTAAAGATGCCAGACGAGGGAGATGAGTGTTTTAATTCTATAGCCTAGTTGAATATTATTGATGCCCTTGTCCATATTATGTTTAAACTTTAAAGACAATTCGATTCGCTTTTTTCAGAGTTTATCAACACATTTTTAAATCTTGACACACGCGTAGCCAACACATTTAGACACAATGTGACAATGTCATGCACTCGTTCGCTACCGAGAAGTGTATACGTACGGGTTAACGTTCAGAAAGTGCCACTGTGTGTTTTTCGTGTCCCATCGACGATTCCAGTAGTCTTCGGTTAGATACTTAAGATCTTCGCCTTGATTATCCATCTTGCACTGGAATTCAATTCACCAATTACCATTATATCATAGACCTAATGCCACTAATCATTTAGATTGCAATTACCATTGCCAGAATCAATTTAAAGCCCTATTATGATCAGCGTTATGATCATGATTATGAGCAGACCTACAATTTTAAGTAGACCTGCGACCACGATTAGCGATCGTCATTATCTTTAATTCTTTATCGTCTCCATCACCGTCGTTGCTGTTATTATAATTATTATTATTATCATTATCATTATTATAATTACTACTATGGCACTATACTGCTGCTGCTGCTGCTCCTACTACTACTACTACTACCACCACCACCACCACCACCACCACCACCACCACCACCACCACCACCACCACCACCACCACCACTACTACTACTACTACTACTACTTTGAAGTGGCTTTGAAGTGCTGCTTTCTTCTATTTGTTTAACTTTCGACAATAGTTTTCACGACTATTCGAATACTATTTTTAAAGGAATGGTACGATGTCGAGTTTCAACAGATGCGCAAACAAGCGCGGTTATGATCGTGCGCGGTTATGATCGTGCGCGGTAATGATCGTGCACGGTTATGATCGTGCGCGGTTATGATCGTGCGCGGTTATGATCGTGCGCGGTTATGATCGTGCGCGGTTATGATCGTGCGTGGTTATGATCGTGCGCGGTTATGATCGTGCGCGGTAATGATCGTGCGCGGTTATGATCGTGCGCGGTTATGATCGTGCGCGGTTTTGTGCGCGCGGTTTTGATAGTAAATCCTAGTTGACAAATTACGATGATATACACCAGTGTGAGAATTGTAGAAAAATAACTGGGGGGGTTGGTCTATGATAAACTTGGAATTGGGGTGTGAAAAACAGAGTTTACTATGGGGCACTAAGAAAGACTGGGGGGGGGGGGTTGAAACCCCCCAACCCCCCGGCAATTCTCACCCTGATATACACTAGGCCTATGTTATGGAGCATTAGGCTACTCGAAGCGGTTATCCCGCTAGATGGGGCCTATTTACCCATAACAAACATATTCGCTACTTACTGTTGTATCAGGATACCTTCTCACCGTCTTAACTCAAAATAAAAAAATAAAATAGCTTAGTTAGGCAGTTTAATTGATTTTTATGGTGTGTGCTCGGATCTGAATTTCAAATTGCACGAGACTCCTCCTGGTTGAGCGATCCGTTTCCGATTTGTTGTTTCATGAGAGGGGACCGTGAACGTTTATCGGTTGTCAAAAACTGTCAAGACAAATAATTGGAAGAGGAATGACTCAAATGAGCAATGGTCAGTATCAACAACATTCCAACTACAATCAAGGGCAGATACAGAAATTTTTGAAGAGGGGGGGAGCAAAATTGTCGGTCTTGTTGGGATATGGAGAAAATTTCGTCTTCTTCGTCGCCGAAAAAATCTGATGACCTTTTTTAGTCATTCGTCCAATTTACAGGAAAAAGATATCATTTTAGCCGCCAAAATAATTGATGACTTTTAGTCGTCAGTCATCATGGTCGGGAGTAATGGTATTTATTTAATGGTTTGTTGAATTTTTTAATGGGGGCCATTGCCGGATTGCCCCCTGGAGCCGACCCTGACTACAATCAATGACCAAAGGAAATATGTAGGCTAAAAATATTGATGATTGTGCGCATTCTTTAACTAGGTTAATCAACTGTTACAGGGCTGTTTTTAAGGAACTTTTAGAACTGCACAACCCATGGGCGGAGTTTGGTTTCCGTTCTTGGAGGGGCTAAAGCCCTCTTGGGGGGGGGGCTAAACCCGGGAAAAGATGCCATTTACATGGTGAAAAAAATGAATCTGGGTCTTCTAGGGTGGGGGGGGGGCTTAGCCCCCCGCTAACCCCTGATTAACTCCGCCCATGGCACAACCCTTCTTTTTCTTCCCATCTTCCATGGTAAATTACTTCCAATCCGATGACAATGACCTTTTTTGCTTGTTTTAACTGCACAGAACTTGTGACAGAAGTACTTCTACAACTGCACAAATCCGTTTAGAACTGCACATTTTGTGTACAACTGCTCGTTAAAAAAGCCCTGAACTGTTAAGCAAATCTCTTCACTTGTAGTCAGGCGCTATTACACACATTAAACTTATTCACAAGCAGCGTAAAGTGAATGCAGAAACTTAGACCATACCTACCTTCCAACTCACACGGAAGCTGTCTGCTGTCTAACTGTCGCGATCATGTCTGCCCTCTTATGTTAGAGACCAGCTGAACTTTGAACCTGGCAGCTTTGTTGGCTCGGCAACAACCAGTGCAGAGGCGTTTTACCAGGGCGTTTGCCAGGACATGTCTTACCCTAATGTGTTCCAAGTCAGACTGCTGTGACAACTTGACAAAGATCAAAGCGCTATCGAACACCGCTGCTTAGGTATAGGGCCTTTGAGTCATGTGTACACTTTCTTGTAGTACATTCGACCACATAAACCTATAATACTCCCTACAATATATATATATATATATATATAATATATTTCTCAAAGTTTGTCCTTCCGTTTGTATGTATGGATGTCCGGATGTCCGGATGTATTTTGACACTTCGTCCCCGAAAACCAAAATTTCACGGGTGGCGTACCGGTGGAGGTCAGAGTTAGTGGTGGCGTGTTGTGGGGAAGGGGTGGGGTAGGGATGGGGGTGGTGGAGGTGGTGGAAGGTGGGGTGGTGGGGGAAAAATTTGGGGAACATTTTTTTCCCGAAAACCAAAATTTCACGGGTGGCGTACCGGTGGAGGTCAGAGTTAGTGGTGGCGTGTTGTGGGGGAGGGGCGGTGGGTGGAGGTGGGGTGGGGCGTAAGGGTGGGGTGGTGGATGGTGGAGGAAGAAATTTGGGTGGAAATATTTTTCCCCGAAGATCAAAATTTCACGGGAGGTGCACCGGTGGAGGTCAGAGTTAGTGGTGGCGTGTTGTGGAGGGGGTGGGGGACATTTGTGGAAAAAAATTTCCCCCGAAAACCAAAATTTCACGTGTGGCGTACCGGTGGAGGTCGGAGTTAGCGGTGGCGTGTTGTGTAGGGGGAGGGGGAGGGGGTTACTAAGCTAGTAAATATTTTTATATAATGATCGCGGTATAAATTGAGAATTGTCCTTTAGTGGGAGAGTATAGTACTGTTGTGTGCTCTATACTCTATAGGTCTTATTTGGTGAGAGGAGGGGGTCGGAGAGGAGGTAGGAGTTGGTGAAGTACATGTTTGGGGTTGTGTGTAATGGAGAAAAGGAGTTTTGCATCAGCTATGCTATGTTGGCAAGTTCGGAGACAGTTGGGAAAGTTTGCTCTAACTGCCTCTAAGTAACCTAGGCGTTTTGCTATTTTTAGGAGTTTTTCGAGGCGTTCTCTGTCAGAGGCCAGGGTGAGACCCCACCAGGATGGGGAGGCATAAAGTAGTTTAGCAACAGTGGTGGCTTTGGTAACATTATGGATGGATGAGGAGGAGAGGCCATGGGTTCTGAGGTTTATGATGGCATAGAGAGAGGAGGATCAGGTAGCTGTAAGGTGGTCTATATGGGCTGTGAGTTTGAGATTATCTTGAAGGATGACACCCAGTATCTTCATAGTTTTGACTCGGGTTATATTAGGTAATGGTGGAGGAGTGTCAAGTTGGTGACGGGGGCGGAAAATGATCATTTCTTTAGATTTAGAGCTATTTAGGGTAAGGTTATTGGCAGAAGCCCAAGTAGAGATCAAGTGCAGCTCAGATGGAATGGTATAAGCTTGAGTGGATCCAATAAGGAGGTAAGTGTCATAAACAAATTTGAGCATGAGATTAAGTGGTTGAGCAGGATGCAGGTCAGAACCAGTAATGGAGAAATTGGGAGGTCCTAGGACGGAGCCTTGAACTATACTGGCATTGATTGGGAGGAGAGTCGAAGTGTGGCCTTTGAATATAGTGAGGTGAGAGCGTTCAAGGTGATATTCAACTAGCCAGTTATAGATTTGGTCTGGGATATCAAGAGTGGAAATTTTGTCCAAAAGGGCAGAGTGTTTGACTGAGTCAAATGCTTTGGAGAAGTCGAGGGAGATTATTGAGACATGTTTATTGGTTTTTAGGAGGATTTGTGTGTGATGTATGATAGATATAATGGCGGCAGAGGTGGAACCAGTGGGTCTGAACTCTGAAGGCAAATTGATCTGAAACTAGACATTCAAGAGGGACTTGAGTGAGTGTAGGCCTGTAGAGTATATAAATCTCTGAACTATATGCTTTTCAACTATTCTGAAGAGAATAGGGAGGATGGAAATTGGGCGGGTGTCAGTTTTTTGGGAGGGGGTTGTTTTGTCTTTTGGCCGGATGATGGCTATTTTCCATTGGGGAGGGATGAAATGGGATAGGAAAGAGAGATTGATAAGGTGAGACAGAGGTAGGGAAAAGAATGGTGCAGTGAGTCTAAGGAACCAAGCAGGTAGGTTGTCATATCCAGTGGCGGTAGGATGCAAATGGTCGAGAAGATGGAAAAGTTGGTATTCTTCAATGAAAGGGTAATTGAGTTGGGCTGTGAGCCCGAAAATGGGAGGCGAGTAATTTTTGTCGGTGGAGATGGAGGAGTAATGGAGGTTGAGGTCGTTTGCGGTGATGTCAGTAGGGTAATTTCTTTCGGGGTCTTTGTTGGTAAGGATTTTAACTTTATCCCAAAGCCGATTGCAATGTTTTACATTTAACTTTCTATATACGTTGTAAGCAAGACCTCTGTTTTTTAAATTAAATTAAATATCAACTAAATTTACTAAAAGCCACGCTTCAAAACCAAGATCTCTAAGAACTAGGAATTAAACCTCTTCAGTTTTCAGTTTTGAAAGATGATAGAAAGTTTAAGACTCTGATGTTTGGAATAATGGAGGGCAACAACAAAAGAGGAAGGCCGCATCGAGAGTGGACGGATGACATTGTGGATTGGTGTGAAAAGGACCTACAACAGCTGGGGCATGCGGCTCAGGAAAGACTCGAGTGGAGAGACAATGTGAGGAAGGCTTCGAACACCTACGGGCATTGAGCCCATGGTTATTGATGATGATGATGAGTTTTCAGTTGAAGTCCAAAATAATGCATCGAGATTTAACCATCGTTTTAAAGAGACTGCGATACGTGACAGTCCACACATTGGAGTCATGGACTGCTATTCGAAATGGTTTCAAACCATTGGCATTGACAGAGATGAAATAATAATAATAATAATATGTTTCAAGATTTATACTGACGCCGCAGCTGTCGATGGGAAGAAAGAGCAGATGACACGGAAGAGAGCATGCAATAATAATTAGATCGACCTCACATGCCGAGACTAAGAATATCAATAATTATTGCCACGGCATTAATTGATGGTTGCCGACTTGCCGTTGGAGTTAAGTAAGCTTACTTACACTGACGGGCAAGTCATATTCTGGAGTCCAGGGCCGTAAATCTGTTTATAGACGTGGGGAGGGAAAATTTCCCATTCGGAACTGTGCGTAGTAGGCATATAATTATATATATAGATGATGATATCCTTCAACTTCCTCAAGGAGCCTACGCACCATTGAGTTCAGTGACAACCTTGCTATTATTATTAAAATTATTGGCTAGCACTACTGCACAATTGCACATGTATGGTCTATTACGTTCGGACTACAGGGAAACAATTATTTTATTTGCTCAAAATTATTTCTAATCCTCTGAAGCTTGTAGCTACAGTCGAATATGCGGTATAATGTGGTCTCAAGATGAACTGATTTCAGTATTTCTCCTTTCAAATCTGAGAACCCAATAAGATCTTAGTACGGATAGAGGGAGGGAGGTCAATCCACATAGAAGAGTCTACAATGCAAAGGCTCGGTTTTGAGCCATGGTAGCCCTGTCCCGAGGAACCAGAGATCAAGTCGACCAGCAGACCCGAGAGGCTGTCGCATCATAAATTCCTCCCTGCTTTGTATTGATCAAGAAGAGATTCTACCTTTCAATTTTCAATGGACAATTTACACCTCCTGTAGCTGTGTAGGTTTTAATTCCACAGAGCAAGTTTTCAGGTATCCACGATTCGAGCCTATCATCTCACGAGATATTGGCAGTCGCCAACAGCTTGCTGACCCTAAGATTTGTGACAGCTGAGAAAAATTGTGGGGATGGAATTCCTTCAGTTCCGTCCCCTGGTTTTAAAGCTGGTCGGCTTGATCTCCTCAGATTCACACTTTGGTGTGACCTTGCGCGCGCAATAAATTTATGTAATAATAATAATAGAGCCAACTCAGATATAATTAATAGGTGACTACACTAGGGGTTTATAACCCGTCTGTTGGAACACACTAGAGTGCTCGACTGTGTCGCGAATCGACCGGCGGTGTGTCTCGTAAAAATGGCGTGTCAGTGGTATCACTGGTGTGTCGCGAAGAATTGGTGCGTGGCGAATTCTCACAGTGTAGGCTACATGATACATCAGTTGTGTTCTTGCATTTATACCCTGACGAGCATACTTCAGCAGTTTAGCGGGCGAATGCTGTGAGAATTCGTTTACTCTATTTGTATATTCCATTTAATCGCAATTTGGGGTGGCCACAACGTTTGCCTTATTAGACCCACAATCCCTACGTAGGCCTACATTGCTCTACATGACACACAAATAAAATGTTACCAAACGCGTCGATCAAACTTTTACCCAATGTCGTAACACTGGAAAACAATGGTAGAAACAGTGGCGGTTCTACCGGGGGGGCTGGGGGGCTACAGCCCCCCCAGATGAAAAGTTAGCCCCCCTAGATTTTCCTAGCCCCCTTATACAAATGTTAGCCCACCCAGTTTAACGCTTAATCAGCTATATATTGCCTACAATATCTGTTGGCACCAAGGCCTCCTAATTCATTAATTCATAGATGCTGTTCTGAGAAGCTTTGGTACTGTAACACAGCAATATCATCCTTCACATACCCCTGCACAGTTGCTTCAATGAGAATGCTCAGACACAAGCACATGTCTATCTACACTAATAGCTGCCCTTCGACTACAGAGGACCCTTGGGATGTTCAAGCGAAAGTGAAGAACTAATAAGTTAAGTAATAACGGCTTCAGCGGCTGAGATTAAGCCATACGCCAGCACTTAATTACCCTGTATACGCTGTAGTGACACCAGCTTCATCCTTAGAGGATGACAGCGGGGCGGCCACAAGCCCCAGCATCTGCAGCAGCACAGATGGTCAGAGGAGGCCAGGTCAGATAAGATTCCATGTGTACTATAATAGTGTATACTGTATGGTGTATATAATTATGTGCATATGTGCAAGCTGGACAGTGTGTACTATAACCCGTTTGGAGCACTCACATGTGCACATCATTATAAATGGACAAATTCGACAAGTGAGAATTGAAAAGAGAAAATTTGACGAGTTAAACGATGAAGTTTTCGACGGCAATGATAATCCTACAGCAGGTATGTAAAATGGCATAATGAATCTACGTGGAAAGGAAAAGGCATGGGATAACTTGCCAGTTGCAGGAATATATTCTTGGAAACATGAGCGCCCTCAAGTACTTTTGCAGAAGGCACAAACACAATGGTGACGGTTAGATTTGAGCAAGAGTGTGAAAATGCAAACAAGAAATTAAGAACATCGGTATTTTTCATAAGGGTTTTCAAACAAAATGTAAATTTATCGGTTTCATGAAAACTGAGTTTATAATTTCAGATGCTAATGAAAATGTAAGATAGTTAGCCTAATTATCCTATTTTCTTGATGTCATTTAATAGGCCTGCTTCATTAAGCAGGTGAATAGATAGCCTAAGCACTAAGCAGAACACTCATATTATATTATATGACATGAGAATATATTGATATAAACAAAGTTTTGTTATGGAAGGAAGCCTAAAAAGGATACATGTACTCCACAAAATCTTTACTAAGCTTATACATGGAGGTATCACATTAAAAAGATCATTTTCAAGAAAGCCTACTGTTCTTTTTCGCAACCTGACAAGTGAAAAAGTGTTCTGCAAACCTGCAAATAGATAAATTGGAGCTATTTTGTTTGTAAACTTATTCAGACATGATTTATTTGCTCAAAACATGATTGTGTTGGAGTTACAATAATGAATCAAGTGCAGTGTAACAGACAAGCTGAACATGCAACATTTGTGCTCTGTGGATTCTTCAGAAGTTGACATACAACATTCTTTATATACGTTTTGGCATGGCATACAAAAATTGTCCTCTTAAGCCTTTTGTACTGTCTTTTAGAAAAGCTAAAAATGTTGGTTTTGACAAAAGTTAGACATGATACGTTTTTCTTCAATATGTTAATTGTAATCCTCAAAGATAGAATTGAGGTACGAGTCTTTCTCAGAACCTGTTGCACTGTTCTTGATTCACCATTGTTACTGTGACTCATGGACACAAGTTTTGTTCAATGAAAACTTATTTATTCATTCGTTCATTCTTTTCATTAACTAAAATTTTTGTACTTTAAAAATCATTCTATTTAGGCCTATGGAATGTCAGTCAGATAGCCTAATATCAATTTTATGTGAATATATTGCTGAAACGGGCAATGGGGGCCAACACACTCAACTGCGTGAACATATACATCTATATGGGACGGTAGGGGCTAATGCAATTTTTAGCCCCCCCAGTCTAAAAAGTCTAGAACCGCCACTGGGTAGAAATTTATTATAAAGAAACTGAGATTATGCGAATCTACATCTGAGCCTAGAACCTGTGTGCGTAGGGCGTAGGCCATAGATCAGAGCGTAACAACCATAGTTTATAACAACAGTGAACAAAGTCGAAGGCCACCGATCGAGGTCTAAAAAAATGATCCGAAGCTATAAAGCATTTTAATTCGTCCTTACATGTCGAGAATAAGAATTTTTAAAAGTCGGTAGCACTGCATGCGTGCCGTAACCTGTGTAGGCCCCTATGGGTAGGCTGGTGTCCTGCCCATGGTTGAAATAATGAAGTCGTTGACATTTCAGTATACTGCTGCTGCTGCTGCTGCTGCTGCTGCTGCTGCTGAGAACGGATGCAGCATAAGAACTAAGATGCGCCTCTATAATGCCGTAGTCTTGATGACACTTCTGTATGGATCGGAGACATGGCCGATGACGGTGGCAAACAAGAGAAGACTGGAGGCAGCATTTCACAAATGGCTAAGAAGAATCCTACATGACATAGTACATGTATCATGGCGGGACAAGACACCGAACAAAACTATAAGAGAGAGGACGGGGCAGGAAGAAATGGAACACAACATCAGAAGAAGGAGGCGCCTGAGGTTGGCGGGACACGTGTTCCGCATGGAGGATGAAAGAAGAGCCAATCAAGTGATGTCGTGGGATCCTGGAGGAAAAATTATGAAGATTAAGATGATTGGTGCTTTGACAGGACAACACAGTGCTAAATCAGATGCTCGATGTCTTGAAGTATAGTATGACTTCATAATTATTGACCCGAGTCAAACTACATGCACTTCAAGGCAGCGCTCGTGATTACACTTGCGCCCTGCACCTGAACCGCGCCCTGCACCTGATTTTCTAGTGGCGCTTTAGAAGCTTGGGGATTTAAATTACGATGAAGCTCAGGTAGGTCTATACACCACCGGAAAAACCTGCTTAAAATAGGCCTTCTAGATCTAAGAAACCGAGCTACGACGAGCATGGGGCGGAGTTTATTAGGGGCTAGGGTGGCTAAGCCCCCCAAGAAGACCCAAATTCCTTTTTTAACATGTAAATGTTATCTTTTCCCGGGCTTAGCACCCCCCAATAAGGCTTTAGCCCCTCCAAGAACGGAAACCAAACTCCGCCCATGATGACGAGTAGGCAGGTTGAAAGAGGAGTTCAGATGCGTATAGCGAATTCAACAGCACGCTGTAAGAACCAAGTTAGTCTATAGGCGTACAGGCTACAGCACAAGTCGAATTGTCCAAAGATCGAGTACAACAGCATACGCTTTGTTTGCATAAAAACAGGTTGGTTGGAGGTTAAAATCTAGTAGGCTACTTGTGAATATCCAGACAGGCTGTAAGGAAACGATTTCGCAACTGTCAGTCATAATTATGTTGATGAAATGCAAGACGGGCGACGTTGAATAGAATTTAATATATTTGACCATAAAAAACGAGTAAAAATTAGTAGAATTGAAGAGGTTCAAGCTAGTTAGCGGTCCTAGATGCAGACTATTTGGTGAGGGTATATTTTATCATCAAACGAGCAACAGGTCGGCCATTGTGTTAGGCCTATTAATCGGGAGCGGTCATGAATCCTCCATTCTCTGTGGAGCTGACTTTGTTACCCACTGTGTCAACTTCTGCGGCTGGCGGACTGGGAAGGAAAGTGGGCCTACTGATGTCTTGTGACGAGAGCGAAAGCACAGGGCGATCAGCCACTAGCCTATATTCTTACCAGATTTTAGAATTACCGGGTAATAATAATAAAAAAAGTGGATATATTATTATGGGACAAAAAGTTTGATAGATCACCCGAAGATTTAAATGTAGGTCTTTCCAAAAGTGGACAAACCATGAAACAAGTCAACTGCCTGGAAAACAGGCTTCTGGGAGAGAGATGTTGACAATGGATGACATTGTGGTGATTGGTCTCATAATATGGAAACTATCTTTCAGAATCAGATGAGGATAACTTCCAAGGTAGGTAGACAATGTTTGTCAGATGACTAGAAAATAACATATGGAGCATCACCCAAGGTTGTTGGCTGGATCAGGCGGACAACCGGTGGAGGAGATTATGGAAGTAATTGAGTAAGCTTTTGGAAAAAAGAACTTTAAAACTTACTTTCAAGATGACCTTAATTGAGAACTGAAAGTATTTTTAGAAACTGTGATTGAACGTATCTAAATGTAGGCTAATTGACTTATTTGACTTAAAACTTGGCTGTGATCGTGAAAGTCAAGTCCTCACTCTGCCATACGCGTATTGGACTTGATTCCAATGTGAGCATGCATCCCATAATATCGTTTGATTATTTGTTCCCTGCGTCAGGACCGCCATGACTCAATCCAGATACTTTGCCTACATAATAGGTCCCTCACTATGAAATGGATTTCATCCATCAATTCGCTCTGTCATCCTCTGTGGTAGTCTTTCCTCGTCTTTATCTCGCCTATTCTCTCGGGGTTGATTACAGCCCAACTGTAGAGACTTTCATGAGAGAAGCGCTTTACAAAATAGTCATTATAGCCTACAATGCAATGTACAATACATAAAGAACAGACTGTTGGCTGTTTGTTTTGATTTGTTGACTTTCTGCTGGTGTTGTCCGATTGACAGGACTTCTGGTGCAAAATGACTGACGACGGAAAACTTCTCAAGTCGTTTGATGTTAATTTCTGGATAGGTCGTTGGCAGGAGAAGAACACGAAATGGCACAGAGAAGTCGTCAACCCGTAGGCAACCTTCAATTTTATGTTTTCAATAGTATGTCTTCCGTCCTCTCAATTCTCATTACACTCGGCTACAAATTACAATACCCGTAACTAGACATTGTACAATATACAGGCATAGGGTCTTTACTGTTGAAATGTTGGCATCGTTTAGACATAAATAACACGAGCTATAAAATATTTTGGCTGTTTTCTGACTGCAGCCAAGTCTGTTAAAATTAGTCTGCATGAAATGCGTGTGAAGTTTTACAGATCATTTAATTCATTGTATAGCAAATGCTACAAATTCAGTGAACCAGTTTTGTTGCATTTAGTATATATGTATATTCGTATATTCGTTTTATTCAATAAACAACAGACAGAACGCTGTAGGTTTACATTAACAGTATGGCTGCTTAAAGCTTATGGTTAAAATAATTAGTACATGTTTTTGAATAACATTCTTGGGATAAAGTTTAACGAGTCTTTATTGGGGAGGGTGAAATTGTGAGCCCTTTCCCTAAAGTTATGTAATGGATCACGTTGTAGTGGAAAGAGGTTACGAAGGACATGAAGTTCGTTTCCCAGAACAGCTTTGAAAAGCACCTTATCAGCCTCTTGAGCTAAAGTTTCTGCTGTAAGTGTATCCGGATGTAAGTAGCCGGCTCGTCTAAGTTTGTTCATGAGGCCCTCAAGACGGGATTTGTCCAATCCACTAGCCAGACCCCACCATGCAGGAGAGGCATACATAACTCTTGATATGATAGTAGCTCTAGTAAAAGTTTGTAACTCTTGTATGGATGCCCCATGAGCCTTGAGGGTTCTGATGGCATAGAGTGAGGCAGTACCAGAGCAGATAATCTTGTTGATGTGGTCTGTAACAGTAGCTGCAGTGCCCACTGTAAACCGTTTCTCCTTTATGGAATGGAAGCTGTGAGTCCTACCAAAAGTGAGTTGAACTCTTTAGAGTAGGCTACACTTATATACAGCTCAGTGCTGCAGTATGTAAATTTTTTATAGTCTCCCATAGTAGTGTTGCATCTGTACTGCACTTTATGCATGAAAATAATATTACAGACTGCTGGTTATCCAGAAGATTGCGTTTTATCCAGAAATGCCTTTCACACAACAATGTTGTTGTCAGTTTTGCATCATGTTTCTCTTACACGCCTTAAGTGTTTGAACGCTTGTTATTTTCGGTACATATATTCTTGTTGTGTACACCACCACTGTCTGGGAATGTACGTTTGATATATGGTCAACCAAGAAGTCCTATGCATCTATGGATATCTATGCATGCATACTTTTATAATAAGGAAATTTAGTCTGTTTTCTGTCTTTAGTACTATGCAAGCAGATATACTGTCCTGTGAATGCTGTATTTCTTTGTTGTCTTATTAATAATGTGCTACAATCATTTGGTGAATAGAAGATTGATATAAAATTCCATTCTTCAACTTCTTCTACCGTAAAATAAACGCGGTTCGTGCCCAACCTGCCGTAGCCTAAGCGTTCTCGGGACCAAGATGAGAAGTCAACCCATAATTCAAACGTGTTTGCTAGTTTCTTATTCTCCTTTCTGTCCACCCGTTTTATTGTACACTAGCTGTACCCGGTCACGCGTTGCGGTTGCTGAAAAGACTCTCCCTCCCTCCCTCCCTCCCTCTCTCCCTCCCTCTGTACCTCTGTCCCTCCCTACCTCCATTCCCCTCCCTCCTCTCCCCATCTCCTTTCCCTCCCCTCTCCCTCCTCCTACCCCTCCTCCTCATCCTCCCCTCCACATTCCCCTCCCCATCCCCACCCTCTTGCATTCCCCCTACCCTTCCCCTGCCTGTTCCTTCCCTCCCGTTTCCCCCCATCTTTTTCCAAAAAAGCATATTAAAACCCTGGCGTTCGAATTCGAATGGAACGCTGTGTGAAAATTTGAATGCAATCAGTGGGGAACTTACCGAGATCCTTGATTTTGCACAAACCATCAGCTATAAAAACACGACCTCATTCGAAAGCAATGACGTGTGAAAATTCAAATCGATATCGCTCGAATTGAATGGAAAGTTGTGGTAAAAAGATTGCGCTTTTTTTCCAAAAAAGCATATAAAAACCCGGGCGCTCGAATTCGAATGGGACGTTGGGTGAAAATTTGAAAGCAATCGGTGAAGAACTCACCGAGATTCTTGATTCTGTACAAACCAACAGCTAGTTATACATATGCGCTACAAAAGGACGCGCGGATAACACGGCCGCATTCGAAAGCAACGTCGGGTGAAAATTGACGACTGGAATGCAAATTTGGTCTTTTTTTCGAAAAGATTGCGCTTTTTCACAAAAAGCATTATACAAACCCGCTCGTATTCGAATGAAACGTTTTGCGAAAATTTTCTAAAGAATCGGTCAAGACGTTTCCGAGATCCTTGACACAAACTTTTTACATTTTTATTTATATAGATTGTATCGCTGTCTCCATTGTTTTCGGGCAGAATCATATCGACGCAGTCAGAAGCAACTCCATACTTTTTTAACCAGGGCAAAGTCAAAGCAGTAAAACATAGAGGCATGGGCGAGGTTGCTCCAAACAAATTCTCGGCAGTGCAAAATATATTCGGCAGCCTTGCGACCAGGACATTTGCCTTGACTTGATCTGCTGCTGTAGCGCAGCAACTCGACACAGTATGACATGCGCCATTTCGCCTACAATGCTTTGGGATTCTTACTTTTATGGTGGTAGGCCTAGATTTGTCTTGGCCGAAGCCACGTCTATCACCAACAGTAGGCCTAACCTATACTTAGGAGTTATGCCGACTTGGGTTAGTGCCTGCTTACTGACTGGGAGCAAAGTCTGTTCAATGGAATTTTGAGCAACACCTTTGAGAAAGTTTCAGGTTTTATAGCATAGAGTAGCCTACTTTGAGGCAAAGGTAAAAGTTGGCTAAAGTTACACGCAATGGGAGTAGGTCTAAATTTGTGTCTGAGACGTTATAACACAGTATAGATAATCAACAGTAGGTCTACTCGCATTCCTGCCTATTGACAACTTTTTTGGGTCACGTGGTTAGCCTCCATTTTGGTAGCAAATGACTAGCATAGACATATTATATTGCTATTGACTGTAAATGTAAGATGTCTATGCACCTAGGTCAGTCAAAAATACGGGAAATTCAACATGAACCCACTCATTTACTATGGCAGACCTTTTTTGGTAGAATATTGTACGGAAACACCTTCTTAACCTACAGTAAAAATCCGAATGGATTCAAACTTGGGGAAATATGTTTAAATCGTTAATTATTGTGATGCAAATTATGACTGCGCGTATAGCGCTTCGCTTAGTCATCGCCTATGCATTATGAGCGTGGCATTAAGTGCGGGGTAGTTATCGACCATGTATACACTGCAGAGTTCTTGCATAAAATTTTATTTATTTTTGTCTCCAAGATCGACATTTACATTGTTCAGATAATAAATATATTAATCGATATTTAATTTTTTAAATCGGTAATTTCAGTGTGTTTCCAGCAGATAAATCGTATTTTTGACAGTCCTTGAAATGTAAACAAACTCGTATAGGCATCGCTGTTGGTCGTCTGCAAAGTGTATTAAGGAATTAATACACTTTGGGTCGTCTGCTCAAAACTAAATTCAAAATTTTAATTATTTCCCCATATCGCATTTTGTTAGGATTTCTACCACATATTCTTCAGTCCATTTAGAAACTTTTCGTGCAAAAATTTGCCTGCCATAGTAAATGATCGGGTTTAAGACTTAATTGACTGGACTAACCAGCGTTTGACAAAATTATGCTGGCTTATACAATTTGTCAAGTTCGTACCATAGAATCACAGTATAATAAATGTAATATGCCTGTGGTAATTAGTATTCTTTGCTACGAAAATGGCGGATGACAGTGGGCGGGGCCAGCCTCACTTTCAAATTTCGTCACTTAATCTGACGACAGCAAGGTTCGAAGTAGACCTACTGTTGATTATTTATACTGTGGTTATAAGCAGTTGTGAGCGAAGGACATGTTCTGCGAAGGTGGAACCCTCACTCTTATCGTCAATGATCGGCAGTTTTAACGTTTGGCTACGAAGCATGATGTCGGCTGAAATAATCTTTGACCAAAACAGCTTTACCTGAAAGGGACAGAAAACAACTCTTAGTGTTCTTGTGATTCGATGTCTGTATTTTAATAATCAATTCCGTAATGAATTTTCAGTTGACAATTGATTCTCTTTTTTGATTTCGAATATTATTGAAGCACATTTCTAACTTCAGACTGCTCACAAAGTACATCGAACTGTTGGATGGAGGAAAGACGAACTTGAAGATCTTAGTTCCTCTGTGTGGAAAGACGGTGGACATGAAATGGTTTGTAGTCCCATCTCAAATCTTTACATATTCGTTGCAATTGGTGTGTAATTGAAGGCATCGCTAATTGAGTTTGATTATACCAATTAAGTTGTCAGGCGCACTACCGTCAACTGGGGTAATTTTTATATGCGAGGTAACTTTGATTTGGATCCCCAGATGGAAGGGGAAACTTGTTTTGTTTTTAAAACTTAAGAAAATTAACAATGTAGCCCCTATTAATAATAGGCCTGATCTTTTAAACACTAAAAAACAGCTCCAAGCATAATTTTTCAAATCCCGAGGGATCCTAGGTACCTCGGGTAAAAAAAATAAAAAAATAGTAATAATGCATGAACGTTTGCTGTTCTTGGTGAGAGCCTGAGAGTAACCAGGTGTTGTTGGACCTACTTTTCGGAACTCTCTCCCTGTGTGTGCGCTCAACTCAGCGGCTTAATATGTCGCTTCCTTCTCCGCTAAGGACTGACCTGTTAACCTATAGGGATTCGTAATCTTGATTGCCTACCCACCGCAGGTTGCCTCCCTCTCTGTCGACTCTAATGGACTGGTCTCTTGGGGGCCGTCCATAAAGTACGTCACGCTATTTTTGACCCCCCCCTCTCCCCTGTCACAAACTGTCACAAATCTCGGACCCCCCCCCCCTAAAGTACGTCACACTTTCGAACAAAAATTTTAAAAACATAACCATTTACCTAACCCTCTAAACCCTAGGATACTATCCCTAATCCCTCTGATAGTGACGTGTGTCCCTAAACGCTTTGATAGTGACGGGAAATCAACTTTTATCCCGTCAGGCCGGGTTTTAGACACGCCAGGCCGGGCCGGGTCGGATTTTAGGTACTAAGAACAAAAAAAATTTAAAAAAATAAATGTGTGACGTCACACATGGCCTGACCCCTCCCCCCTGTCACAAACTGTCGCACTTTCTTACACCCCCTCCTCCCCCTGGAGCGTGACGTACTTTATGGACGGCCCCTTGGTCTCCCAGATATTTAAGTGAATATTTGTATACGGCTAAGTTGCTATTGATGCGCCATAAGTTGATGCTCTTGGCACTAGACACCGGCTCAATAGAAGCTGCAAATTATTGTTTTATAATTAATCATAAAAGCGATTCTTTTCTCAATTTACCAAGTTAATTCGCATTGCTATGATACAAGGTATAGCATTATTATGTGACTTATACATTGATACAAATTGTAAAATGAGAATGGGCTTTGGCTTAGAATGAATTATGTTATTATCTTTGGAAACGAACATCTTGGTTCTCTTTTAGGCTGTTTGATCAAGGTCACCGTGTGGTTGGTGCGGAAGCATCTCGATTGGCCATCGAAGATTTCTTCAAAGAACAATCTCTGCAGTACACAACTGAAACGAAGAATGGAATAACAGTCTTTGTCGTAAATATCCAAAATCATTCTACAGGGTGGCTCAAAAAAAAACGTACCACCGGGGAAAATGCGATATCTTCGCCGCCGATTGAACTTTTTCTGCGAAAATATCCCAATTTGTAGGAGAATGAATTTCCAACAATCCCTGAAAGTTTCATTTGAAACTTTTCATGTTTGCAAAAGTTACAGCTGTTCAAACTTAAAATTTCGTTTTTTCAAATATCCGCGTAAAATTTACGTCACTTGTAGATTTCCATGTCATATGATATCACTTTTCCCTACGACCTCAGCATTCGGTTTTGCAGTTTATTGTAAGGTATAATGAGAGTGTCCACTCTCTGCCTTAACACAAGCTCAAATTCTTTTTGTGAAGCTCAGTATGGCCTTGTTGGTCGGGTCCTGCGGCAACTGACCCCACATTAGCAGCAAGACTTGCTTCAGCTGGCCAATGTTCTCCAACTTGGGATTAAATGTCTTGCAGCGTTCCAGCATAGCTCCCCAGACGTGATAAACAAGAGGGTTAAGGTCTGGCGAGTTTGTAAATCATCTTTGCCAATGCATTTACTTCAGTTGATGTCAATAAGGTAGCGCCATCATAATCAACCTTGCCGTGCGAGCAAGCAGGCGCACTGTCCTGCTGCATAATAAAACCAGATGTTAGAGCATACCTGGTCTTCAATGAGTCTGGGTAAGCGAGTTCAATGATGAGTTTGACATCTAACCTACTGAATTGGATTAATTGCAGTCTTTTCTTGCAGCCGCAACACACGCCGGCATATCTGATGCCGAAACCACGATTTGCTTTGCAAACTTGACCTTTCGATTACCAAGCGAATTTCGTGAAAATCGCGCTTTTTCCGTCAGATCAAGCGACCACTTCCTGCCTCTCTTCCGACATTTGATCTTCGTTACATAAACCCGTTTGCAGATAGTCTTCAATGTGCTCAGGCTCCACTTTTCACTGGGTATTTTGCTATGATCACGCGATGTCTCAGTCTCTGTTCATGCAAAGTCCGAGTTCCCATTTTATCTTTTGCAGAAACTTTGCCCATGACGTTCATTGTTTGGGTTCACCAATTGAGACCTTAATCTATAAAATATCACCAAATACCAGCAGATTGCTTCATAAACAGCTTCTTTACAGCTCATAGTGAGGTCGTATGACATCATCATCAATGTGTGTGTGTTGTAATTTGCCAAACATCCTAATGAAATCACTTGTATTGGAGCATGATTCTCCGGATAATTGAAAAAACGAAATTTTAAGTTTGAACAGCTGTAACTTTTGCAAACATGAAAAGTTTCAAATGAAACTTTCAGGGATTGTTGTATATTCATTCCCCTTCAAATTGTGAAATTTTCGCAGAAAAACCCCAATCGGCTGCGAAGATATCGCATTTTCCCCGGTGGTACGTTTTTTTTTGAGCCACCCTGTAGTTCATGAAGAAATGAATGCAGTTAAATAACACTAAGTTACATCTCGTGATAGAAATTTGAAATCAGATGCATCGAGAAATAATAATTAATTTGACTTCTGTCTATAGTGGCGATGCTGCATGTAACCTACATTGTAGACCACGCAATTTCAAGGCCAAACGAGTAATTCAGAGAGTCGAAGAATTTTATGGGCTGCAAATTATAAAGAAGACTTCAAAACTTTGAAAGAACTTTTTCAGGTGTGTCATAAAGCACGTCAAGGATAAAATAGACAGATCAAAACGACGGGTAGCGAATAGGCTAATATATGGTGTAGACCTAGCCTAATAGGGCTAAAATGATTAATGCGATTGAAAGAAGAAATAAACATGAATCGAAAAATATTATTCCAGCGATTATTATTTCTTCTTTCAATCGCATTAATCATTTTAGCCCTATTAGGCTAGAATAGGAACTCTACCTCGCTCTAAGGCGATCATCATCACATCACCCCCATCCTCAAAATCACTTCCCTGGTTTAAAATCCCTTGCAGAGCGAATCCACTTCAAAGTACTATCCTTGACCTACAGCTCTTTACAATGCTCCCAGCCAAGATATCTTCGCGAATTGTTCAACATCCAGTCAACCCGTTCTACCCTATCATACACCTGTCTTACAATATATAAGGTCGATATATATATATATATATATATATATATATATATATATATATATATATATCGACCGCCGGTCACAAGTCATCTCAAGTTCTCAAACTAATATTCAACACAGCACATTGCCTTTGAAATGATCTATAGCTGCCTCCTGAATTCCGATCTTTTTCAGTTCCTCCACCATCATTAATAATCACACACCATCACCTTTCTCAGGCTCCTCTATCCGTCACACCTCGGGCTTTTCATTCGAAACTTAAGACACTCCATTTCCATAACTCTTTCCCTGTCTCATCTGATCCTCCACCCTCCAATTTCCGGCTCAGACGACACCCGCCTTATGGTTTTCAAATAGCTTAAGCGCTATAGGCCTAACGAACCTCTGATCAATTAGACCTAGTCGTTCAATCATGAAATTTACTGGTCATCGGTGACTATACAATGTAGCTTAGACAGGTCAAAATGAACGTTTACATTTTTATGGGCGTTAAGAAATTCTCAAAAAATTACAGCTGTTAGGCCCAAGCCGCCCAAGCTACATGATAATGTACTGTAGGTCTAGTACGTGGGTCTTATAATGACAATAAAATTGGACATGTCAATGAGTGGCACATTTTGTACATACTATCGAGATTTCAAATAATATGAAATGTAGGCTTATGGGCTATTCTCTGGGTGAATGCTTTTTCTTTGGAGCTCGTGTCTTTACGCCTGAGTCTATTTTCATTTCGTTTTGTTTTAGGAGAAGTCTGGTAGAATTATCATTTACTGTTGTGATTTCTACGATTTTCTCAAGTAAGCTAAATTCAGTACGTTTTTCATCATCACACGAAGAGGGATTAGGCGATTGCGACATGAAACTGTAGCCTAATGTCGTTTGCATATATAGGCTAGCCTTCAGTTTTATTAGGCTACTTACTTAATTAGGTTGGGAGTTTTGACTATGAGAAAAATATAGTCGCCGACTATTCATTGATAGGCACTATCAATGCATTCTGCCAGTGAGCCCACAAAGTCCCACATGTGGCCTACCGTAGGCTACATACAGGACTTAAGATGTCCATTTGGATTTAGTCTGATGTTACCCGTGAAAATGCTTGTAAGCCTTGTTGCTCAGAGAAACGTAGTAGGCCTAAGGCATCGCGGGTTAGGGGAGGGTGCCCCAAGACGGGACGGTGCACAAGATGAGACGATTCAGTTTTCTCGCAGTCGTTTTGCGCGTTTCTTTCTTATTAGCCTTCAATGAATCGACGATTACCTCGGCTATGTATGTACGAGTTTCAGTTCCTGTGTTGACGATATCCGATATACAGATAAACATTTTTTGTTTTGAGCTAGTTAGCTTAAGATTTTGCGAGTTTAAATAATCGCGTAAAGTCATCACTGTACGGACACATTTTGAAACGTGTTTGGTGGCAAGACACAGTAAAATATATTACCAAACGATGTATTTTGAGATGAGCGATAATACGTTGTGTTTACATCAAAAATTGATGCGTTCACACATCATGCATAGAGTGCGCAAGATGGGACATGCTTTGTGTGCCCAAGACGGGACGCGTCCCGTCTTGGGCACACGTCATATCCCAATGGTGAACTACTCATCCCATCTTGGGCACCCACTACATACCAGCTGTACTGTAACAGTATGCACAGTAAAACAATTTCTTAGTCAGGATATTATATAGGTCGGTGCATTCAAGCTTTAGACCACGCAATCAATTAGTGGTCATGGCTGCGCTAACTAGTGTTGTGTATTGTAATTCATTTTCTCGTGTGCTCGTTCGATGTGGGATCCCTCCCCCCATTTGTCAATTCAGCCTTGTCCTGTTTGGTGAGAACAGTGCGATGACGATGCATGTGCTAAAACTGCTTGTTCACAGTGAAATCATCAATCTTCTGAAGTTGATAAATTAAATTAAGATGTTTAACATGGGAAAAGAATTGGATATTTTAATGTCCCATCTTGGGCACCCCGGTGCCCAAGATGGGACGATTTGTAGGTCAACAAAAGTTCATTGTTTCGGTTAAGTCATACATTGTTTTCTTGCAAATTGCTTGCCAGATGGTGGTTAAAGGATCAGCTTAAAGGAAGGAAGAAGTAGCGAATATGTAATATCATCAGCAAAGGTGATTTGGAGGAAATACTGCGAATCGTCCCGTCTTGGGGCACCCTCCCCTACTGTCCGAATAGTTTAATCAGTCCTAAAAGGCTGATGATTCAACCGCTTTTTAGGACAGATAACAATTCATGTTCTTCAGTGTATCTGGTCAACTCAACTGAATATGCTGAAGAAAATTTAGTCTGTTGCGTAGCGAGGTTGGGAGTTTTGACTATGAGAAAAATATAGACGCCGACTATTCATACGACTTGGGGTACCAGGTAACAGACGCATAAAATTATTTACGATGTTGTATTTGTTCTGATTAACGAAGGACTAGAGAGAGTTCATTTGATGCCATCTGGGATCGGGGAAGTCTCGCTGCCATCAATCCCGAAGACAGAGTACGGTGCGTCTACATCTTAAAGTTATTCGACTTTTGATGGTGATCTAATTAATGGTATCAATTAATTAAATGCTGAGTGTTCGAAGAAAAACTGCCATTGTCGTATTTTCGCGAGCGTAGGCTATTACATATAGCATAGGCCTAGGCTTAGTTGTCGAAATAATGCGAACTATCATATAAGACATGCATTGTATTCTAATCACCAGGCAGAAATTTTTTATGGTTTGTTTGCTTCAGTTACCTGGCTCTAGTGACTTCTTTAAAGACTGCCAGCTGTCCTCATCTCATTGAGCTCTACGAATACGACGATAGTTTATATCAAGGTAAGCATTGTAGTTCTAAGTCATGGTTCAATGAATTTTCTCTGCAATTGGCAATTCCATGGCCTGTCACATCTTTATCCGTAGACGTCGTAAAGTTTAATACGTGGCACAGATCTCCCAATTAAACGGTCTTAGATCAGTTTACATTAACAATTTTCATGTGGTATATATAGGCTTAGTAGGCTTCATATCGATATCTACATTTTAGGCTTAGGGCCTACGTAAATTACGCATAGGTTAGGCCTATAGTTTGATTTGTATTACTATTTAGGCCTATTAATTATTAGCCGAATGTTGTTGCTATGGTTATTATGATTATTATAACTATTATAAGTATTATTATTATTATTATTTTATTATTATTATTATTATTAGCCTATTATTAATGTTATCTTTATTAGGCCTACTGCCAATGCTGCTGCTACTTTTACTACTGCTGCTCCTTTCCTGGCCTACTGCTGCTGCTGCTGCTCCTGCTACTACTACTACTACCACTACCACTACTACTACTACTACTACTACTACTACTACTACTACTACTACTACTACCACTACCACTACTGTTACTAACCTACTACTACTACTGCCACTATAGCCTACTTCCTTTCTTGTTTTCTTCCAATTATTTAGCCCTATACGCGCCTTCGTCGTTAATTTGAATTGCAGGTTGACTAAAACCGAACATAGATGTAAGAGTGTCTCGATCGTACGGTACCGATATTTAAATAATGTTTTAACTGAATTTTCATTTTGATTTGTAGAATTTCCTTACAGTATACCGATGTCTACAGTCTTGGAATTATTTGGTAGAGCAGCCTTTTCTTTTTCAAAAATAACCCAAGATGATCTAATCACTGAAACGTTCAGTATAGCCTAGACCTATATAGGCTATTATAGGGTAAATATAGGTCAATGCATATAGTATAAGCCCATGGCCTATGTTGATTTCTGTCTGTGCTATTGTGAATGCTGCAATACCGTTCATAAAAAGGTGGCTGCTATTAATTAATTCTATAGCAACAATGTATGCATATATTTACCATGCATTTAGCCTATTAGCAGCCGCTGCCTAAGAAAAAATGCCCATCAATGTGACTGCAGAGCAATATGCCTATATACAATTATACATCATCAGCATCGTTATCATCGCCATCATCCTCATTCGTTCATTCAAGTATTTATATAGCGCCTCTTCAAGGAAACTACTCAGATGCGCTCCCGACTCCAGCACGGCCAGTTTTTAAGTGCTTATAAAATGTGTCAGAGAGTGATCTATGGAACATATATGGAGGATTTTAGAAGTAACTATAATAAAAGATTTATCAATTAAGTTGAGTTTTTATTTAAAATAATTACACCCAATGATCAGACATGTGAATCGCAAACGTTTTGGTAAGAATATTATCTTCGGTATTCCATTATTATTAACTCCAATTTGTCTCGAGTTAAGAAATATTTCGTTGTCTAGGAGACAGATACGACATCAAGTTGATCGATTCTCACGAGGCTACGGATGTCATGACGACCCTTGGCATCAAGTTTACACGAAACCTATTCTTAGCAACTCTCAACTGATTGGGACAACAGTTGACTGAAGCACACATATTAGGCTATAGGGCCTACACAGAGGTAGCAAGAATACGAGACTCCAAAACTCTTGTTTCGTAAAAAAGCTGAACTGTTGAGGCGTCACACCGGAAAAAATGTATTGAATGCCATGTAATCTCATTTTAACAACTTTTCTAATTTAAAAAATAACATAATATTATGCACAACGTTGTTAGTGGTTATTAAAATTTGCAGCATGGTCTACCTGATTCCTTTACGTTACTTAATTCGTTCTCTAGGCCCTATAATTGTTTTCATATTATTACTATAGTATACTCACCAATTTGCCTTTGAAGTTATCCAATGTTTACAGTCCTTCAAATTTCTTGGACAATTTTTTCTTTGCCTATGTTAGTTATCCCATTTCGGTGATTTTTAGACTTGACTCGAATTTCTTTAATAGTAATCGTAATCTCGAAATTTCTACAGCGCCCACAAAGGCTTGGTCGCGGGAACCAGCTTATTCACAGGCGCTCAATAAAAAAAAATCGATAGGCAGAGGGTCAATAATCTGGTCTATGGCTGGTGAGAGATATTCCGGCACTATGCAGAGCAGTTACAGCCCCTAAACCATCTTACGAGACAAAATTTGTAGAAACATGTTGAAATAATAAACGAGCAAGTATGACCTACTGTACGATTTTATATTTACAGAAGCATAATTTATTATTATTTATACAGATGAAGAGATTTAATTTTCAATTATGATTTAATTTTGTACAGTTGTTTATTTGAAGATTAAACTGACTTCAGTTAATTCTCTGTAATTTTATATTTTAAAAGGCACAAATCATAATTATGTAACTGCATACCTATAGCCCGGTCACCTAAAAGTCGCCGGATATTGAGCATTCCCCTCTGCCCCCACCCCCTCCCCCCACTCTCGGCCGCTCTGATCTGGTCCACTGTCAGTGGTAGCAACGAAACAGTGTTTGCTTGCCTTTCTGATCCGTCACCTTGCTCTTTCACCCTTCGCCTGTTTAATTTGCCTGCGTTCCTTTCTTTTACTATTTTCCCACGGTCCATCGACATAATACTCTGGTTGTTTGCTTACCGGTTCAATCGTCAATCAATCAATCAATCAGTTCATTTGAATAATTGTCTGATTGATGCAGAATTGCCACGCCATTCATTCATCACTCAAGTATTTAGGCCTATACAGAAAACTACTCAGATGTGCTCCATACTCCAGAACGGTCAAAAACAATTTTCAAGCATTTATCGATTGCCTCACGAGTGACCTATTGAACGGGAGCAGCTCAAGAAGCACGCCATTTTTCCATAACATTGGGCCTACCACTGAAAAATCACGATTTGCACGATGGAACAATGAGCAATCGCGACTGACAACTGTCATTCCCACTGAGCGTAGGGCTCGACAAGTCCGAGTACCCGACACAGGTCAACAAAGAAAAAGTACATAAGTGGGAGCAAGACCTAGCTGGCAGCACCATAGCAAACCTAACAAGTAAAATAACGAAGAAATGTGCAATTTACCCAGTAGTACAACAAATTCATACCAACAACTGTCACATCTTTGCCGGAATTGGCCACTATATTGTAGGGTTTTGGTTGGTGCAACCCCTTACGAAGACGATCCCTAGATCCGCCCTCGACAAGGGGAATGAATGCCTCCCCTCTCCGCGC
Source organism: Lumbricus terrestris (assembly GCA_949752735.1). NCBI lineage: Eukaryota > Metazoa > Annelida > Clitellata > Crassiclitellata > Lumbricidae > Lumbricus > Lumbricus terrestris. The sequence continues at coordinate 67,791,098 of OX457040.1, read as the reverse complement.
TACCAGAGAGGGTTTGAATGAAGCATCTGCAGCAGCTAGTGGACCTCTCTTTCTCAGATGATACAGATACGACTAACGCTCTAGGTTTCTCACGCTTCTGCGAGGCTGGAAGGAAGCTGCACTGGCTTCCTGTCTGGGAGCATCAGAGGGATAATCGAACTCGTACGATCGGTCAAGGATAGGGTTATAGTGGTTCTTGACGGAAGGTGCCTAAGTGGAAGAGCGCTGCTCGTGGGAGTCAGAACTTCTTCTCCCTAAGAGAAGGAGTCAGGGTTCGATTTGGGTTGGGTCCACACGATCATACCCGAGTCCTATCTCTCTCTATCTCTCTCTACTTAAATCTATATATATATCTCTCTCCCTATATATATATATAGTCGTTGTCATGGTAAGTGTCTCTACTCTACGTAAGTGTTATTAAGTATAAAGACTCTCTTCTATTTTAAAGTATATATTTTATTAAGCAGAGTAAATAAGTACTAATCTAATACTACTAACTATTTAAGCAAACAAAGCAATGCATCCATTCATACTCGAACCTTCACAAAGCACAGTCTTATTATAGTCTTCAATTCTACCTTATTAAAATAGGGAGGGAAGGCACTCTCCATAAATTTAGGATTTATAGAGCACTGGAATAATACCTAGGATTCTTACTTCATCTCGTACTACAGACCTGTTTATACGGTTGACATCGGCAAAGGAACAGAAAACAACTTATACTCCCGATCAGTGGCGGGGATCTCGCTGTAGACTATCCATTCCGAGTACGCGGTTAAGGACTGGAAAACAACTTATACTCCCGAACAATGGCGGGGATCTCGCTGTAGCCTATCCATTCCGAGTACGCAGTTACGGACTCCTGTCCCGCGGTGGAACGAATCTGTAGAGGCCTATTCTGCACTTCGACGAAGGAGTTCCTAAAATTGGCATCTCGCACTTCGGATCGCAGACTCTTAATTCCTGGGTTGACGAAGGCGGCATTGTATTCTTCACCTCCGGGCTCGAACTACAACCAGTTGCAGGTCCTTCCTGAATACAGAATCTGGGAGTCGGCGCTTTGGGTTCTTCGCGCAAAGCCTTTTATATGATTCTGGGGGACGCTTCAGCCCCAGTTGTTGCTACTACCATGCATTGGCACTCTGCCAACTCAACAGTACACGCTGTCTTCCCAGGGCAGGCCGAGTTAAAACTGCAAGTCATGCCGACTCGGTCACACACTCTCTACACGCAGGGAACACGTGGACAGCAGTTGCCTCTGCAGCAAGGCCGTCGCTATATCTATATTATGTGGGCCTAGGATCTCCTTTCCCTACATATAATATGGGTCTTATTACATTACCATTACCTTACTTAACGTTTAAATCCTTTGTCAACAGTCCTACTGTTGTACACTCTCCGCGACCGACTCGTGAAAAATTCAGGCTGTAGGTCGGAATTTTTCAACTACTTCCTCTCATGGAGACATCGTTTTCGGCCGTGCATAACCCTGGTCTCAGGTTACCTCGAGGATATTTCTCGTACTCAGGTGGTCTGGAGGTCGACTGACGCGCTTCGGATCAGTTCCCTTTCCTACCACCTCAGTCTCTTATTTGTCCAAGCCATACAGGGGATTAGATCTATTAGGGCAAATTGGCGCTAGAATAAATCTTCCTTCACATCATAATCGCCATGTCAATGCAATAAGTGTCCATTATGCATACTAAGAGCTACTTAATAGATATAGTGTTCAGTGTCACTCGTAACGTCAACATTCCATCGGCTGTCCAAAATCAGGGCACATGATTATGCAGACGAGATTTCACGCATAAGGGGTAAATTCGCATTAGAAATGCCTGTTTCCGGCTTATTTGGACTCACGATTCACAAGCCAGCTCAATAAAAGCAAAATAGGGCAACATAAAACATATCAATAAAAAAGGAGCAACATGAAACACATCAAATCAAAGGTAATCTAAACTATCGGCACCCTACACATCATCATCATAACGTGCAGGTAAACGTATTGTACGTTAGGCAGGAGACGACAAATCTCTTCTTCATCGCTTGGAACCGTGTTGAGACAATTTCTAGGCTTGTCTTTCCTTACACGCATCTCCGGACTAGTTCCTTGAATTTCTCCGCAGATTATCGACGTTAATCGCTTCGCTGAGCGATTTTCCAATCGGGTAAAGATACGCGTTTCTCTCAGACGAACCGAGCGGGTCGTCTGACTCTCTCTCAGACGAACGAACAGGTCGGCTGAATTCTTTTCTCAGACGAACGAACAGGTCGGCTGAATTCTCTTCTCAGACGAACGAACAGGTCGGCTGAATTCTCTTCTCAGACGAACGAACAGGTCGGCTGAATTCTCAGACGAGCGGGGAAAAACGGTCGTCTGATTCTTCTCAGACGAGCGAACGTGACATGGACTTATCTTCTCAGGCGAACGAGGATTTCTCCTCTCAGACGAAGGGGGGTGGACTTCGCTTCTCGGACGAGCGGTGGGAATTGGACTTCGCTTCTCAGACGAGCGAGAAAGTGGACGTCTCTCTTCGGACGAACGGGAATTGGACTTCGCTTCTTCGACGAGCGGGGGAATTGGACTTCGCTTTTCCGACGGGCGAGCAAGATGGACGTCTGATACAAAAGTTTGTTCGGCTGCTCCATGATCTCGTCCACGGAATCACCTGTAGACTCGCGCTGCTTCTTCCAATAAGCGCGCAAGCAATAAGCGCGTAAGACAATAAGCGCGTAAGACAACTCACGCCACTTCTCCATAAGCGCGTAAGACAACTCACGCTGCTTCTCCATAAGCGCGTAAGACAACTCACGCTGCTTTTCCATAAGCGCGTAAGACAACTCACGCCGCTTCTCCATAAGCGCGTAAGACAACTCACGCCGCTTCTCCATAAGCGCGTAAGACAACTCACGCCGCTTCTCCATAAGCGCGTAAGACAACTCACGCCGCTTCTCCATAAGCGCGTAAGACAACTCACGCTGCTTCTCCATAAGCGCGTAAGACAATTCAGGAGCATTGGCAGTTGCAGTAGCGGTCGACATAATCGTAGGCCTATTTTCGTTACAGGCGCGTTAATATGTCGCTCGTAATCGTTTAACAGTTCCGTTCTGTCGGTTTATGTCGCCACCGAAGTTACTGGATTGTTTGAGACGAAGGTAGGCAGGCGGGGTGGGTAGGGGTTGTTGTACAGTGGATCGAAGCATTGAGCACCAATTCTGCTGTTTACATTCGGTAGGTTCACGTAGGTCACTCTAAGGTCATCAGTACAACGAGGCGCAAATAGTTCGTGCTGCCTGTCCGAGTAATACGAATCACTCGGCACAGCGTAGTAATCAGAATGGCCGCTGACGGTTTGTCGTCCGTAAGGTGGCGCTTTCTGATGCACAGCAAGTATCGGCCGTCGCTCTGACGTCATCAGGGTTGCGGTATCCGAAGGCATCGCGCGTCGGGGTTTGTGGTTGCAGCGAGAGGCGGTCGAAGCGGCAGCAGCATCAGCGGAGCGGCTGAAGACGGGGTCGCCGTTGTACACAGACGCTGTGTGAGTCATCGGCCAGTGAACTTGTTGCGAAGAACGAACGGGTTGCTGTCGTGTTGCATGGTTGTCTTCAGACGATGAATGCATGGCGGTGGCCGTTCGTGGCTCTAAATTACGGGGTCTTCCGTGGTCAATTTCAGAATGAACAATAATTTCACTTTGGCCGAAATTCATCCCACTTTGGCTTAGCCCTCTATATTTCCCTATTTCTTTGTCTCTGGTTCGAATCACATAGCACAACAAATCATTTTCATCTTCAGCAACATCACACGCTTCATACTCATCATCAGCTTCAACATCATCACATTTTTTGGACCTACGACTGAACCGATTGAGACAGAAAGCAGTTTCTTTTGTCTGCCCTTCTCTCCTGGTTCCTACATTTATAAAGTCGGTTTGTCTTTCGTGGTTTGATTGGATAGCACCACCGACTTGTTTTTCACTAGTGCCAATGAACTGGTAAGAGGTTACGTCATATTCTTTTGCAGACGTCCCCTCTACCGTTCCTAAGCTGCTAGAGACGGCTTTTACTTGCAAGTTTGTTTCGCCATACTCATTGAAATCCGTGTTTTGTCCAATGGAACGATTTGTCAGCATGCTAAAACTAACCATTCTATCACTAGACCTCTGTCTATTGGCAACCAGTCGTTCTGTGTCATCATTACAATCATCATCGTTAGGGTCATCTAAATCCGCATCTTCGTCGCCATTGTAGGTGTTTTGGTTGGTGCAACCCCTTACGAAGACGATCCCTAGATCCGCCCTCGACAAGGGGAATGAATGCCTCCCCTCTCCGCGCTACCAGAGAGGGTTTGAATGAAGCATCTGCAGCAGCTAGTGGACCTCTCTTTCTCAGATGATACAGATACGACTAACGCTCTAGGTTTCTCACGCTTCTGCGAGGCTGGAAGGAAGCTGCACTGGCTTCCTGTCTGGGAGCATCAGAGGGATAATCGAACTCGTACGATCGGTCAAGGATAGGGTTATAGTGGTTCTTGACGGAAGGTGCCTAAGTGGAAGAGCGCTGCTCGTGGGAGTCAGAACTTCTTCTCCCTAAGAGAAGGAGTCAGGGTTCGATTTGGGTTGGGTCCACACGATCATACCCGAGTCCTATCTCTCTCTATCTCTCTCTACTTAAATCTATATATATATCTCTCTCCCTATATATATATATAGTCGTTGTCATGGTAAGTGTCTCTACTCTACGTAAGTGTTATTAAGTATAAAGACTCTCTTCTATTTTAAAGTATATATTTTATTAAGCAGAGTAAATAAGTACTAATCTAATACTACTAACTATTTAAGCAAACAAAGCAATGCATCCATTCATACTCGAACCTTCACAAAGCACAGTCTTATTATAGTCTTCAATTCTACCTTATTAAAATAGGGAGGGAAGGCACTCTCCATAAATTTAGGATTTATAGAGCACTGGAATAATACCTAGGATTCTTACTTCATCTCGTACTACAGACCTGTTTATACGGTTGACATCGGCAAAGGAACAGAAAACAACTTATACTCCCGATCAGTGGCGGGGATCTCGCTGTAGACTATCCATTCCGAGTACGCGGTTAAGGACTGGAAAACAACTTATACTCCCGAACAATGGCGGGGATCTCGCTGTAGCCTATCCATTCCGAGTACGCAGTTACGGACTCCTGTCCCGCGGTGGAACGAATCTGTAGAGGCCTATTCTGCACTTCGACGAAGGAGTTCCTAAAATTGGCATCTCGCACTTCGGATCGCAGACTCTTAATTCCTGGGTTGACGAAGGCGGCATTGTATTCTTCACCTCCGGGCTCGAACTACAACCAGTTGCAGGTCCTTCCTGAATACAGAATCTGGGAGTCGGCGCTTTGGGTTCTTCGCGCAAAGCCTTTTATATGATTCTGGGGGACGCTTCAGCCCCAGTTGTTGCTACTACCATGCATTGGCACTCTGCCAACTCAACAGTACACGCTGTCTTCCCAGGGCAGGCCGAGTTAAAACTGCAAGTCATGCCGACTCGGTCACACACTCTCTACACGCAGGGAACACGTGGACAGCAGTTGCCTCTGCAGCAAGGCCGTCGCTATATCTATATTATGTGGGCCTAGGATCTCCTTTCCCTACATATAATATGGGTCTTATTACATTACCATTACCTTACTTAACGTTTAAATCCTTTGTCAACAGTCCTACTGTTGTACAATATGTCGGCTGTTAATACAATGCAATTAAACAGTGGTCACATCTTTAATGACCAGAAATAAAGTGCACTTCATTATGATACATGAAACTTTCATTTAATGCATACTTAAAAAGAAAAAGGTGCATAGAATGTTTTCACCGGTAGCCTACTTAACAATGTTGTTTGAAAGTGACTCATAAACATTCAGTCTTCCTTGAACCAAAACAATCACACAAAGCAGATCTAGGCACAAAGTTTTATCCACAAGATTGTCCTAAAGTTCCAACAATTACAGTAAGGCCTAATAGCTGCATTTCCACTAATCACTTAAACTCCTAAAGAGTTGAATAGCCTAATGAAATTCAAAACAATTGACTAAAACACGCTAAAGAATAAGTTCATATTAGATAACTGAAACCAGAAAAGATAAGTTCACATTAGATACACTGAAACCAGGAAACACAAAACCTCACGATTGACAGATTTCGTGAATTAGGCCTAAAAAAATCCAAGTATGATTGAGCTTTTACGATCAATGGATCATTTAAGATTTTACATGAACCAAACTTAAGCTGAGCAAAACACTATGACCGCATCAATGAAAAAACTAACAAACGATAGAATCGCTTGACAAAAAATCACTATTCATTCATTCATTCATTCAGTCAAGTATTTATATAGCGCCTCTTCGAGGGAACTACTCAGTGCTCTAATCAAACACATAGTTTGACACTGGGTAATAATAGGCCTACATAGTAGTGGAAAGTTTAGTCAACAGATAAAATGGCCTAAAATGCAGAAAGAACAGCAGTAATGCTGTTGTTATTATATTCAATCCTATCTACATCCATGCATGATGATGGCGAAAAAAGCTCAAAGTGAAATGACATAATATTAAAAGATAGTTTTGATCAATCCACAATGCACGAATGAATTCGACACAATCACCAGAGAATGGATATATAGAAAAAATAAAGTTATATTGAATCGCAGCAGACCATGTCATGTGCAGTCTTCATTTTATCATGAAGATGCGAACAAGCTTGGTGTTTTAGAAGTTACTGCAAGCAATCTGAGTTGTTGCTTTGTCAAACTCTTGCTTCAAATCTCTTATATAATTTTCTATACACTCTGCTTATATGCAGCTCGTCACAAGTCTTTAGGCACGAAATCAGCAGTTAAAACTCCAGAAGACAGTCACTTCTGAGTTGCCAAGAAGAGGTTTTTGTGGAACCATTTAAAATCGATTTGCCTACTTTGACCAAACTCCGGGAAATCCTGTGTTTCAATCAGCTTAACGTCAAATCTTTCACCTGAAAAAAATTCTAAATTTATAAAATGACAGTCATTTGGATTTCCTAAAACTATTACTTATATCTTAATCTATAGATAATCTGTTAAGGACTTCCTTATAAATATGTTTTATCTTGGCTGTCATATTGCTATCACAGTAAATATACAGCAGTGGCAGGATCGATACCCAACACTAAACCGGAAATGTAAATTTCTTCACTTCTGAAATTTGAAGTGAGACACGCTCTTCATCTTTGCTGCGTCAATCTCATCAACATATGTAGGACTCCAACGAGCACACCACCATTTCAAAACATACACTACACCTACGCTCAACTTAATTTCCCTCAGTTGACCAATTGCTATCTACATAATTATTGGTGTACCGAGCTGGTAATGAACATGAGCATGTATGGTCCATCGAGTTGATACTGACAAACGTTGTCACTTAGTGGCAACCACCATTTTACGTCTTTGCAGTGACAAAAACACCAGTTATTTTATTAGTTGAAAAAAGTTAAGGCTTTCGTACCGAAGAGTTCCAGAACTTTTGACATTGGTATACTGAACGGAAATCCTGAAAGGCAAACAAACATATTTGTGAAACAATATTGAAAAATCCCTTCAAGCATTTTCCACAATTAAACAGTTAAGCAATGGCTGGGACCGTTGGGTAATGGGTATGGATCAATATTTCAGGTAAAATAGTCATTGTCAACGCTATGAAGAATTGTTAAACTTGAAATGTGTAATTTCAAAACTGCTGTGTTGTGCCAATATTTCCTTCACGCAATTAACTTTGGCAACAAACAGAATTTACAATAATGAAATGACATCAAATAGAAAAAATTCAGCACAACCCACGCAAGAGAATTAGGCTGCATTTAAGAAACTTGACAGAAACTAAACTGTATTGGGTTTTTTACATGCCCATTTATAAAGTGCTTACCTCAGCAAAAGCCTTTCAGAAGCGCTCAGAGTGCAAGCGACCCCCAAAAGACAAAAGGCAGGATTCGAGGTGAGAAGATGAAAGACTACCAGAGAGGAAGACCGAGTACACTGATGGGGTGCCCAAGGTACCTCACATCCCTCGGGGTTTCAAAGAATTATGCTAGGAGCTGTTGCTGAATTGCCATGGCCCAGTGAGGGACCTATCCAGGCAGATGATCCGGATTGAACCATGGCAGTCCTGATGTGGGGAACAAAGAAGTCAAGCCAATCAGAGGACCTCAGAGGACACAGCGAACTGGCAGAGAGAGGACGAAGCATGAGATCACAAAGAAACTTCGGAGCAAGACCCAATTGAGACTTAATTAAAAAGATGAAAACAAGAAGTTTGAGAAGAATGATATTCGAAACTGCTACGGTATTCAGTGCTGTTTAATATACTTTCTGAACTCCAATTGCACCTTGCTTTAGAACTGGACTACTTACTCTGATACAAACTATCATCGTAATCGCAGAGCTCAATGAGATGATGACAGTTGGCAGTCTTTAAAGACGTCACTAAATCCAGGTAACTGAAGCAAACAAACAAACAACAAATGCCTGGTAATCAAAATGCAAGTTATACATTATACAAGGTGATAACTCGTTAGTTATGAACATCTTTAATACGACAAAGAGGCAGCACAACAACCAAGTGAGAAAAAAGTGAGAAAATGAGAAAGAAAAACACAATGATTATAAGCAGTAGGTAATTATAGTCCACAGAGGATCTGCTTAATGTGCACAAGTCATAAACATTAAACTCATTTTTGCTGTTGAGCAATGACGTCCTGTTTATCGTGCAGTTCTACGCTAAATGTGCAGTTATAGTAGAAAATGGATTTATGCAGTTGTAGAAGCACTTTTGTGCAGTAAAAAATGGTAAAAAGATAATTGTCATCCAATTGGAAGTTATTTACCATTGAGGATGGAAAGGGAAAGAATGGATTGTGCAGTTCTAGAATTCCTTAAAAGAAGTCTTGCATGTTTGTTGATGAATATCAAGGTAAATCAATCATTGTTATAGCATTCATCTGATAGGTTATGTCCCCAAAAGATTACGAAAGCAACATTTTAATATTATAAATCAAATGGATGAATATATTACAATGTACTTTCACTATAAAAGATAAACTCAGTTGCCCAGTCCATTTAACAACACTTTTAACACTTTCCCATTTCTTAAACTCAAAAGTAAGAGGACATAGCCAGCACACATTGTCCTGTCTTGCTAACATAGTCAAGGCAGGGAGGGTATAGGTTGGAGGTGGCAAGGAGTAAGGTCACTGGCCCATGTGGAGATGCAACATTTCATCTAAATTGGAGGCGTGAGATGCAATACAGTTACATTATGAAGCAAAGGTAATGAGAGGACCTGTATCAACAACAGGTAGGTCCAACAAAGTAACGATTATCTATTAATTATATGCATCATTGGCATCGTACAGGGAAATTTTATTAAGCGTGCTAATATAAGACAGTGGTAGAATTTATAGAAAAAATTCTATACTAATACAAACCAAACTATTAGTACTTTAGAAACTATTTACCATCTGGTCGATTATCTTCTCTTGACCGTATTCTGCGCGCTGCAGCACGCCTCATTGGTCATCTGCCCAAATTTGGTCATGTTACAAATTACATGCTGGAGGTTCTGCATTGGCTCCCAGTTCGTCAGCGCATCGAATACAGAATCTCGTCCTTAATATGGCGCTGCCAGCTAGGTCTTGCTCCATCTTACCTACTCGATCTTTGTCGGCCTGTGTTAAGTGCTCGGACTGGTCGGTCCCTACGCTCGGCTGTTAGGGAAGTACTCTTTGTCCCATTTGCTCGTACCTCCATCATGCAGAGTCGTGCTTTTTCTGTGGTTGGCCCAGTGGTATGGAATGCCCTCCCACTTGAGCTGCGCCTGTTCCCTAGATCACTCTCTGACACATTCTATAAGCACTTAAAAACTGTTCTGTTTGTCCGTACTGGAGTCGGGAGCGCCTCTGAGTAGTTTCCTTGAAGAGGCGCTATATAAATACTTGAATGAATGAATGTATTAATCATACTGGATATATGGCATTTTATGGGTACCGTGTTCTGTCTTCGGGATTGACGGCGGCGAGGCTGCCTCGATCCCAGATGGCATCAAATGAGCCCTCACCACTCCTACAACAGCCAAATGACTTGATCAGAGAACGAAGTTAAGGGATGATAGAAGATATGAGTCGTTTGGACAACCGCGAGGTTATTGTTAAGGTTACAACAGTCTAAAGCAAGAATTTATCTCTTAATATGAAACCAGTCTACTTCCTCATCAAGTGAACTTCCCAAGAAGATGTGGTACAGTTTGTAGACGAGATGGCAAGGGATATTGAAGGCACTGTAGTTCTGACAAGGTCGAGGGAAAAGTTCTGTACACAAGTTCAAAAAGTCAATGACATATATAATGACTGCTTAAAAATATGAGTGTTAAATGGTGATTTTAAGGCTTCTAGAGATGGCGCATTCTTCATATATTCGGGAAAACTGTTGTACGCAGAGGGTCCAGCAACAGAGATGAAATAGTCGCTAACCTTGCGTACTATATTCCTAAAATCTCACCCACTTATAATTAAACCGTGCTGGCTTATATGCAAACCTTGTTTACATAAACTTACATTTACTCGCACTGTGACTTTCAGAGCAACCACATGCCAAATAGAGCAACGGCTGTTTGGAAGTTTAGTTGGTTAGCTCAACATGAGACCCAAATCCAGCCGAGTGTATTTCTGCCTGTTTTGAAACTAACAGGCACAACTAACATCTGCACACTCAAAATTCCACTTGAAAGAACCTTAAAGGTAAGGTATATAATTGGTGTCACAACTCACAAGCGCAATGATGAAGAAATATTGCATCAAGCCTACTTGTGAAAATCGTAGATATCACAACAGTAAAGAACTAGCTGGCCAGACTTTTCCTGAAACAAGAAGAAACAAATCAAATTGCAAAGACACTGCCAACTTTCTGATCCCCCCTTGTTAAATTATTCAATCACAGAATCTATTTCACATTGTTTGTATGTGTAAAAGCGCCTCCCCTCATTTATAAGTCAACACAGCGAAATACACATAGCATAATACATCGTTTTGCTGGAAGTAAATTTAACAATAACAATAATAACAACAATAATTAATAACAATACTACTACAAATAGTATTAATACTACTACAAGTAGCACTAAAACTACTACAAATAGCACTAATACTACCACAAATAGCAAGACGATTTGTAGCTTGGTCTATAATTTATATCGCTGTAGATCAGTCGAGGCCGAAGGAAATGGCATTGAAAAAATGAATTCAAAAACTTAATGATGTCCAGTCATGTGATTGTTTAAAAAGATAAAAGATAGGTCTTTAGCTGCTATGATCTAAATGCCTCGTGGTGCTCCTATTGTCTGGAAGATTTTCCATGCAGTAAGTCCTGACACAAAGAAGGCAGAGTCACCTCATACAGAAACGAGGGACTCTTTAGAACCTTGTCATGCCTGCGTATTTGTAAACCAAATACTGAGTATATTTCCCTTCTGAAGGTCAATTAATTACAGTGCCAATCATAGCACGACAAAGTAACAACAGAACTAATGTTGCATCGAATAATAAAAATAAAACGTAATAAAAATCACAATGACAGCAACTGTTTCGGAGACAATTCAAGAATAAAAACAGAAAACAATGGAAACACCTCTTACGGTGAACTATTGTTGACACCAATGTACAGCTCCTACAAACTGAAAATTAATAATTGGCATAGATCTGCTACTTCTACTGCACTACAGTCCACAGCAAAAACGCAGCGACCAAGAACGCACCAAATACGAAGCCAACATAACAACCATTCATCTTTACCTCCATGAAATATAAAGATTTTAGATATTTACACGAAAGACTGATAGTCCATTCCGCGTATCAGACGTGTACTCCATGGAGTTTTCCTTGAAAAAATCCAAGATGGCCATTTGACATGCATCGACACCAACAACATGATGACCTTGGTCACACAGCCTAACAGAAAACAAGATGATTTTAAAGAGATACCAACATACCTCTACAAATACTAACATACTTAAAGAGATACTAACAGGCATCTAGGGGTACTAGCATACTTCTGAAGATATATATCGATAGTAGCATACTCCTACAGATATTTACACACCTCTACATAAACTAACATACTTAAGTACCACCATACTGTGTTTACAACTCGTCTTGTATAAATGGGTACTACAGCAAAATGCAGATACGAACAAATTTTTAGATACTTATATACCTCTATAGAAAATAATATTCTTGGCTATAACCTGTTTTGTACAAGTGTGTTACATACCATTATAATTATAATCATCAAAAGCAGGTTTCTAACATGTAACATTTATTTCACTCATACAAGAGCGTCTATAGCAGCTCTTAAATGGGGCAGAGGGTGGGAAGACTACTCAGATGCGCACCCGACTCTAGCACGTGAAAAAAGTTTTTAGTTGAATAAAAAATGCTTCAGTAAGAGACGTGCGAAGCAGACACATAGACAGCGCATGTGGAAGTCCATTCCCAACGCACTGACAAACACACATCATAGAAAACCTTTGAGTCGCATGTCGTGAATCTGTTTCAATTCAAACCATTTCATGTCGAGTGATTTTCCGCACAGAGGAACGAAGATTCGTAAGTTTTTTCTTCCTCCGTCCAACAAACCGATGTATTTTATCAGGAGTCTAAGAATAGTAAAATTTCTCAGAATTATGGTTATTTTAAACTCAAATTATTTTAAATAAGTAACATTTCAGAATAAATAAAAATTTAATGCCGTTTGTTTAATGCTGTCTGTCTCAGGTAAAAGAAAAACCAAACCAGGTTAGAAGCCTACAAAGTGCATGATGGAACAACATGATCCTCAAGTTTTGCACAGAAAAGAGGTAAAGAGAGGTTGATATTGCAGACACAGGATCTTCAAAGGAGTGTTCCATGCTTCTAATGATTTGCACAGATGTGCTTAAAACAAGCATACCAAATACCAACTTCACTTTTGCTCCAATAACTATAAAGCATCGACCTCATATACTAAGTTCAAAGACGTTGCTGCAATCAAACAGCAGGAACTTTAGAAGCAAAGCACAGATTTCCTCACATCAGCTGTCCACGAGAAACTAAAGGTCATATGTATAGATAATATTACGTACTTATTGATTAGTATTCTAATAGGAGTGGTGCATAGCTTTTATGTATATTTATGCAAATTATACTAGACCGCTAAAGAGCACACACTGTCCTGATTGGACATTATATATAGAACATCATAGTAGAACCAATCAGAATACATCCATAGAAAGAGTCCATTTCATGCAATACAATACAATTAGTCATTTATACCGTGCTTTAACAAAACAAGTCTTGCACAAGAGCGCGCTTCACTACAAATCTAGTTATAATACAATGAAACATTATAATACAATGAAAACAAATGTGCATGTAATTCCTTTGACTCAAGTCTTAATTGGAGCAAGTGTCAGCTCGAGTTGTTCTACACAATATCACACGTGGCAGTAGTTTACACTAACCACCTCAGTAAATGCAACACACATGATGCAAGCTGGCAGAAAAAGTAAGCAGTCCCAACAGCACATAGCAATATAGACGCAATATATCAAGATATAATAAAAAAAAGATACAAGGAAAGCCTGCGACAAGGTTGCATACGGGTTGACATCCTCCTTGTGCCAAGGTGTGTTTTTCTCCTCCCACAGACCGACCCAGAAATTCACATCGAATGATGGCTGGACGTTTCCATTCTCAGTCATTTTGCACCAGATTTCCTATCAACATTCAGTATTATTAATAATTTTCGTTTATTCAACAATCCGGTCGACAGAACGCAACCAGTTACAGTTTACAATTATGCAGTTGAAACAATTCACAAGAATGCAGATCAGTGATCACAGAATATACAAAAGTAAGCACTTCCTACAGCACATAGCAATATGACTGCACCTATAGAAAGTCAATATCAGCATAAATAAATATATGAACATAAAATAACATATACTCCATTTAATCCTAAAACCAGGTTAAGTATTGAAAATATGTGTCAATGCCCAGCTAGGATTAGGGCAATGGTGTTACTGTTGATTCACATGCAACCCTCCTCTTCATCCTTTACACCACACCATATCACAGAATCCTCCTCTACCAGCCACAATCGCTACGCAGAAAACACCCAACTCCTCATATCCATCTCCCCACGCTCCACCTCCATCACACAATTACTGAATCTGGTTAACCTTGTCTGTATTTGGATGTCGTCCAACCGCCTCTGCCGCAACTCCTCAAATTAGAATTCATGATCGTAGACCTTCTTGACCAAATCAATACAGTGGTTCAAGATAGATACACGGTTCTATGATTTTAGTGTTGAAGCCATAGGCGTACGGGACATTTTGGCAGTGGGGGGGGCAAAAAATTTGTTTGCCTGAAAAATCTGACGATCTTTTTTTTAGTCATCCGCCCAAAATTCTTAGGATTTTCCCGTCCGAAAAATCTGACGACATTTTTTTTTAGTCATCCGCCCAAAATTCTTAGGATTTTCCCGTCCGAAAAATTTGACGACTCTTTTACCCCTGCGCGCCCGAAAAAATCCTTCCGTACCTGCTTTGCCCGAAAAAAATTTCCGAAATTTTTTGGCCCGTCCATGCCTCTTTTGCTCGAAAAACACATTTGCCCGAAATTTGGGGGGGCATTTGCCCCTCTGGACCCTCGTCTCTTACCCCTATGGTTGAAGCGATCAATTTGTTCAATTTGCACTTATGTCTGCATGTGATTCTGGTGACGTTGTAAATAAAGAAATAAATTTTATATAAATGTTTCACTTTTTCATTAACAAATTATTAACAAGAATTCAGGTTCTGTCTGCATCATTAAAATTATCTTTGTGTAAATATGCTGTGTCAGGTTTGAACATTGCTGACTAGTCTTAACTGAAAAATTAAAATGTAAAAATTTACTATAAAATTTACTTCCTTAAAACTAAATATTTGAAATATCTCAAAATCAAGTCAAGTCGTCAGTGTTTAAGCTACCGGTAGACGTCTCTAGACGAGGGA
This sequence comes from Lumbricus terrestris, assembly GCA_949752735.1. Taxonomy (NCBI): domain Eukaryota; kingdom Metazoa; phylum Annelida; class Clitellata; order Crassiclitellata; family Lumbricidae; genus Lumbricus; species Lumbricus terrestris. The sequence continues at coordinate 67,775,986 of OX457040.1, read as the reverse complement.
AGTAGATATATAAATTATATAGAAATCCTAAAACACTTTTTATCAGTCTTGAAATAATGGAGCTATTCTGCTAAAATGGCATCAAAGGATACCATTACAGTGTGGAAACTCCCCCCAAAAATATTTTTTAAGTATTGCGTATATTTATTGAAGTCTTAGGCCACTCTGATAAGCACTGAAAAAGTACAGCTGTTTTGTTACTTAAGACGACACCTTAAAAATGCTGCCATTGCAACGTGGGAAATCAAAAAGTGTCTGATGGGGAGTGGTGCATCACCTCCCTCTCCCGGTCTCGAAGGACGCTCAATTGTCTCTTCCCCCTCCCGGAACCTGAATTCTGCCGGGGACGGAACTAGATTGAACACTGATCGACGTCACACAAATTCACGAGTCCTATTCTCTTTCTGTCTTCGCTGAATTCTAAACCACCAGCATTTAAAACTCAATCTTACCTCAGTCTAGGTAGGTCCTACTTTGTCTTAAAATCATCAACAAAACTTAAATTCTTTTATTCGCTCATACAGTATTTAAAGTTACTTTGCCTATGAAGTTTGGAATCACTGACCCCAGCGACCTTTGACCGACCCTACGACCTCTGATCCGACCTAATACGAACTCGGCCGGAACAATAAAATACAGGATGGTACACTGATTATTTTTTGGTCATAATTTCACTCTCAGCGATAGATGGCGCTCCACTTAAAATTGCGTTTCTATCGCTAAGAATCATGTTTTGAATCTCCAAAAGCATTTGTTTATTTTGCAAACATAACTATTCGTCAATCTACTTTCATAGATAAAGGCGCTTTATAAATGTTTAAATACAATACAATACAATAGATGCAACTAATTGAATTCTTTAAATATCAAGAACGCAAATGACAGAAGACATGAATCTTAATTAGTAGCAGAACAGACAACATTGCTGTTAATAGTTAAGAACAGAACATTGGCAATATCAAAGTCAAAATTGCAGCCTGTTTCCGTGATATTCAGTCTTGGTGTGCATCTATGCGTTTGAAGTTAAATGCCACCAAGACAGAATTCATTTGGTTTGACCGTCAAAGTGGACGAATCGATAATAAACTAATGAAAACTCTTGACCTCGACTCCAACTGCTCTATTCCACTATCTGACGTGATCCGTGATCTCGGTGTGCTACTGGACTGCAGTTTAAAGATGAATCACCATAATTATATCTTCTGTAGCCAGAGCATGCTTTTTCCACCTTCGTCGAATTCGACAAGTGAAACGTTGTTTGAATGAAACTTGCCTTCGTATTCTCACTCAAGCTCTCGTCATCTCTCGCCTCGATTACTGCAACTCTGTTCTATCTGGTCTTCCATCATCAACACTTCAACCCCTGTCTTCAGTTCTTCATACGGCCGCTCGCCTGATAAAAGGTCTTGGTCCCAGAGACCACATCACTTCAACTCTGAAACAACTACACTGGTTTCCTATCCGTGCTCGTATTGCTATCAAAATTTCGCTCCTGATGTTTCATATCCATTACTACGTACGGAACCTCTCCATCCTACTGTAACATGGCATCGATGGTCACGCCATGTTCCGCCTCCAAGTCCAGAGGACTTCGATCGTTCGTCCTCGCGAAGTGATTTTGCTACACTTCGCACATACCGGAAGCTTGGAAACCGTGCCTTCTCAGCATCAGGACCTAAAGAATGGAACAGTCTACCAACCTCCATTCGCCAGTGCTCATCTGTTGCAGAATTTAAATCAAAGGGATTCAAAGCTAAAAACTCATTTGTTTTCATTGTATTATAACTAGATTTGTAGTGAAGCGCGCTTTTGTGCAAGACTTGTTTTGTTAAAGCGCGTTATAAATGACTAATTGTATTGTATTGTATTAAGATTGACATTCTCTTCTTCTTCTTCTTCATTACCCATGGATCGTAATCGTAATCGTAATCTCGGGACTTCTACAGCGCCCACAAAAGCCAAGTCGCGGGAACCAGCTTATTCACAGGCGCTCAATCAAAACAAAATCGGTAGGCAGCGGGTCAAGTCCAGAGAGTCAGGCAGGCAGATAGATGGACAGCTAAGGTGGGTGATGTTTAGAGTTGAAGTGACGGGGGATGTGAGTAGAAGAGGAAGAATCAGGATAGGATTTTTGAAAGAGCAATGTTTTCAGTTTTGAGTGAAAGACCTGTGGGGAGATAGCGAGAGGTGGAGTTTTGGTGAGTTCGTATGATGGGTCGGAAGTTTGCCGAAGTGCTGGCGGAAGTTTGTTCCAGAGAGGTGGAACGGCAATGGCTATGGAGCGGTTTGCGAATTTCAGTGATGAAGTGATGGAAGGGCGAAGCAGGGTAATGGAGGATGAGGAGCGTGTTGAACGAGGTGGCTGGATGGTGAACAACTGACGAAGGTAGAACGGCTGGGATGATTGAAGTGTATTGTAAGTGAGTGAGAGGACTTTGTATTCGATGCGTTCAGGTATTTTGAGCCAGTGAAGTGATTTCAGGACAGGAGTGATGTGGTGACGTTTGGGGGTTTTCGTCACTGCACGAGCAAGGGCATTCTGGATAGCTTGGAGGCGATTAATTTGGGTTATATCAATGTTTAGGAAGAGAGAGTTGCAGTAATCAAGTTTCGCATGAACTATGGATGTGGCTATTGTGGATGCAGTTTTAAAGTCGAGCATATATGTCGGATTCTGCGGAGATCTCGTATGTGCATGAAACAAGTGCGGGAAAGTTGGGTTATGTGGTCGGAGAAGTTGAGATGCTGGTCAAAGATTACACCGAGGTTTCGGACAGGAGAATTTGCGGAGAAAGTGTGGTTGGAAGAAGAGTCATTGTTGAAGGAAATAGAGGGATCAGGAATTTTCTTGAGTTGTTCTCTGAGGCCAATTAGTATGAATTCTGTCTTGGAGGGGTTAAGGCAGAGGAGATTTGAGGTCATCCAAGAGGTGATTTGGGTGACCACAGAGAGAAGAGTATCTATGGAGTCAGAGAAGCTGCTTGGAGAGAAAGAGATGAATAGTTGGGTGTCGTCAGCATATAGATGATGGTCGACTGTGGATGCTTTTATGAGTGAACTGAGTGGAGTGGTGTAGAGGATGAACAAGAGGGGCCCGAGGACAGAACCTTGCGGAACACCACAGGTAAGAGGGCATGATTGAGATGATGTTTCAAGTGTTTTGACTGAGAAAGTGCGTGATGAGAGATAAGACTGAATCCAAAGAAGAGCAGTGTCGGTAAAGCCAAACCAGGAAGAAAGTCTTTGGAGTAGTATGTTGTGGTCGATGGTGTCAAAGGCTGCAGAAACATCAAGGAGGCAAAGGCAGGAGACTTGTTGATGAGAAATGGCAGAGACAAGTTTATTGTAGAGGGAAGTGAGAAGTGTTTCGGTTGAGTGCTTTTTAGTAAAGCCGGACTGGTTTGGGTTGAGGAGTGAATTGGAAGTCAAGTAGTCATTGATCCGAGAGAGTACGACACGTTCTGTTAGTTTAGAGATGAAAGAAAGGTTAGAAACAGGACGATAATTTGAAAGGATTTCCTTATCAAGTGATGGTTTTTTTAGAAGTGGAGTTACCAAAGAATGTTTGAAGAGGAGGGGAAAGTTGCCAGTGGATAAGGAGAGGTTGATTATTTTTGTGATGATGGGGACAATGATAGATGCGCACTCTTTCAGTAGGGAGGTAGGTATAGGGTCGAGTTCGCACTGCTTGTTTGGGAGAGATTGTAGTAAATTGGACACTTCAGACTCTGATGTTGGGTTAAAGGCAGATAGTGATGATTGAGGTTGGGAAGACGGAAGGTCGTGAGTGGAGGAGGGTGTATCTGCAGGTGAATCGATGGTAGATTTTGAGAGGAGTGATTGCAGAGAGAGACGGATAGTAGTTACTTTGCCTGAGAAGAACGAACAAAATGAGTCAGCGATTGAAGAAGATGGTAGAGAGTTTGGAAGTGGGCTAGAGGAGTTCCGATGTAGGAGTTGGTTTACCGTTTTCCAGAGAAGACGAGGGTTACAAGATCGGGATTGAACTAGTGAGGAGTAAAACCTCTTCTTGGCCATTGCCAGAAGGTGATGGTATTTGTTTGTAGCAGCTTTTAGAGCAGAGAGGAGTTCAGGGTCATGGGTTCGTTTGTAAGTACGCTCAAGGCGTCGACGGAAAGATTTGAAGGCCTGGAGATAGGAGTTATACCAAGGGTTGTTAGAGTGAGAACCAGATTTGGTAATAGTAGGAGCGTGTTTGTCAAGAATCATGGAGAGAGTGGTGTTGTAGGATGACAGAAGGTCATCGAGAGAGAATGGAGGATTTAGAATGAGGTCTGAAGAGGCAAGATCGTGCTTGAAGGCTTCTATGTTTATGGAACTGATGCGGCGGAAAGAATGAGAGATGGGCTGACAGCCCGTAGGTGTCCATTGCGCACCTGACTACTCTCTTCCATTGGCATTAACTTAAGATATTAGCATAACTGTTAGTCTGTAACCTATAGTACTGTAGCGGTCTGTCAACTGTATTGTTGAAAAAACAAAAATATCTTATTACAGTTATTACGACGACGACGATCCAATAGATGGCGCTAGGCACAACATGGCGTAAATAACGGTGAGTGTATCATTGTGATATGTAGTTATTGCCATGCTTTTCTGATCGAAGGACATTTTTAGACGACTTTGACCGGTTTTGGTTTTTAATACTGTCAAAAAACGATCATGAATACTCGCGATTTTCCATCAGATGCGGGGAAAATGGATAACGCGCAGAAGCAACAGTTGATGGAGCAAGTGAAAGCACAAATAGCTGTTGCGAACTTCCAAGAGTTATTGCAAGTAAGGGCGATATTATAGTAAATTATCCGAGTGTGTTACTTTGGTTGCTCGTGTCAGACCAACGCAATTTGCCCTGTTGTGCAATTTAGACGTTGTACAAATTACATGGACACGGAGATGTGTTAATATTGTGGTACATAGTATATGTGAAAATCGGTGTTAAGGTTTGCTGAATTGCATCATATATGTTCCATTATCATCATTCACCTTCTCGCTATTGTTAAACATTCATTCTATCGATTTATATATCGCCCCTTCTAAAGGGAGGTTATTCCAGTTGGAGCACCGCGAAGAATGGAACATCAGTCCCGCTTGCATGTTACTGTTTAACGACGCTGTGGCACATCAAGGATGATTAGTGTTCCCTCCTTCTTTGTCAACACTTAGGACTGGCACTACCGAAGTACGAGCAGTGGCAGAGTTGGCAATAGCAGTTGAGAAGGCAACCCTGGTAGCTATTCATTCATTCATTCATTAAATAAATTCACGCAGCGCCTTTTCAAGGCGACTACTCAGAGGCGCTCACAACCACAGCATGGCCAAATGAAACTCTTAAGATGAGAGAGGAATGACTGATAAATAGCTCTAGAAATGGAGCAGAGCATCAAGCAAGGGGAGGCCTCAGGCCATGCCCAGTCCAGGGTTCTCCCATCGAAATATGGTGCGGTTCTGCATAATGGAGGTACGTTCAAAAGGGACGGAGAGCAGACTTTCTCAGCTGAAGGAAACCCAGAAGATCAATCTGAGATGCAACAAGAACTGCATTGCTTGATCTAAGATGCAATAAGCATTAATACTAACTAATGTGACATAATTTGACTTTTAGAAAATGTCGGATAAGTGCTTCAAAAAGTGCGTCTCGAAGCCGGGAACGTCGCTGGATAATTCCGAACAAGTAAGTTTTTTGGAATCATTTACCATGTCCTACTAATTGATGTGGGCTCTTGGTTGTATAAATTTAGCATCTTTTGACTCTTTTGTGATTGGATCTGGCTATTAATAATTATATGGTAACTTCTATAGTGCCGGTCTTATTATACTCAAAGCATAAGCCGATGGCATTTTGTTGACTTTCTGCATTGCAAACAGCTTTCAATTGCGTAATTGTACTTTAAATAATAATGTAATGTAATTTAAATTAATATCGTGCAACTCGCAATAGTGACCATTCAGTTGCGCTACATTTCTGCATTTCAAACAGATTTCAATTGCGTAATTGTACTTTAAATAATAATGTAATGTAATTTGAAATTTATATCGTGCAACTCCAATATAGTGACTATTCAGTCGAGCTTCCAGTGCGAGCACCCCAAGAAAAAAGGGGTCATTGCATAATTACGTAACGCTCGAGGGTGGGTGGGTGGGGTCATTGAAAACGTTACGAAATGTTAATTGGGTGGTCAAGTGCAACGTTACAAAGCGTTACAGGGTGGGTGGGTGGGTCAAAAACGGCCATTTTCGGCGTTACGTAATTTTGCAATGACCCCAAATATGTTTTGAAAAGTCAGGGCTGTAGGAGCAGATCTGGAAGGAGTGGAAACATTTAAATTGGAGGGAAGGGCATTCCAGAGAGCAGGCATTTGCATTTGTCTTACATTTTTCCGTTGTGTTTTAGAAATGCGTTGCGATGTGCATGGACCGATACATGGACGCCGTGTCGCTCGTCTCACGCACGTACGCGCAGAGAGTAACGAAGGAGAAATCGCGTCTTGATTGACACTCAGAACTGTAGACGATCTATTTCGTTAGGATTTCTGCTCGAAGGGGGTTGGTCGTAAGCGCGTGTGGAGTTCGGTTTAGAAAGAAATTGTTGCTGGTTTATTGTGGATTTTGTGGGCGAATAGTTTGATGAGAACGGAAAGTTCTTTTCCTGTATCCAAGGAACTTTGTTATAGAAATTTCGGATAGACAATTTTAGCGACTTTTTGTATGCAATACGAACGTAGAGACGAGATTTTTATGGTCGGCCATCTGATGTGGAATATTAATTACTGATTGCTGTGGAGTTGGTGAACGACAGATTACGGATCAGTGTGTTAGTTGATTGTCGAAAGCCTTTTAATGTGTGTCAAATCACGATGTATCATGTTAAATTTGTTTTCGATGTAAGCAATGAAAATGGAAAAGCTAAGTTGTTGTTTTGTGTTTGAATATACCGTACTGTAGAAATGTGTCTTGCAACGTGTTATATGCTGATTAGGAACATCACAAGGACGCTTGATGCGTCAAACTAGAGTAGACCACATTAAGATGGCTTGAAAAAGTTTTGTGAGCTGTTTGTGATTACATTGGTCTTTGTAACTTAAATAGGTAAGTATTTAAGTACTATATAAATTCAAATTCACATTCTTCTTTTTAAAAAGTAGCTCTAAACTCAAATTTCTGCTTGGCTTTCAGGCACTTGGACATTTAATTCCATCTCCTCATGGCGGCTCATTACCGCACCTCTGATTCACATTTCGGTGTGACCGAAGTTCTCCAGTGTTACCTTTCAAATTTCAAAATGTTTTGTTTTGTTTATAGAGATGTCTAGTTTGCCAGTAGTAGTGGCAGCATTACAGTAGGTGATGGCAGTTCATTTGATTTGACTATTTCACTCTTGACCTGCCTAAAATTCTTGGATATTTTTAACATCTTCTTTACATTTAATTTCTTCGACCTACTGATTATAACTACCATGAACGTGATGCGATGATCTGCTAAAATTGTTTAGCTGGTGCCCCAAATGTTTGCTTGTACTGTCCTTGAGCAGTTAAACTCGAACGCAGCTCGAACAACGTCTTAGCTACGAGTTACAGCTTGTTCTGCTGCTTCTCTGATCATTCAATGCGATGTCAAGATGCGCTCATCACAAGTCACGACTATCATCTTGACACTACACCTTAGCAGCAGCAGAATTGAGTTGCTGTACTTGATAATTGAAGAAGCTATATAAAGTAGGCATATATTGATATCAGTCTTATCAGCATAAAAATAATAGAGGAATTTAGTTAGGATTGCGCATCGGATAGCACGCTCCGTGTTGCGGCTAAGCGACTTGTCAACCAGATTTTGATTAAACGAATATAATATATCTGCTTATTTCATGTAAAGTTTGCCACAAGATGCCGATAAACTTGCGACCTATCTATATTTGAATTTGGTTACAATAACGCTTCATTTGGACACCTTCATAAAGCTGTCAGCCTGCGCTTTAATATGATCGCTTTGAGCAGACATGTATTGAAAATGGATCGTTTAATTGCTTGTAGTCCTAGAAAGTGCTTCTATATCGATCGCCACTGCTACTAGTACTCTGGCAATACCAATCTTTGATAGGCCTATAGGACGGTGTTGTTAAATAGCAACAATGGTCTACCCACGATGACTAATGCAAGAGTGCAACAAAGTCTAATGGTCAGAGCGAGTTGGACAGTCAAGTGAGTCAACTGAGGTTGCAATCTCTACCAGGGCAGATAGCTGTTATACTATGTCAACTCCTCTTTCACCCGTTAATTCAGTTCAAACAACAATGAGCAGGACAATCCAGTCGGTGAGTAGGTCAGATGGCGAGGGGACGACTTTCTATTCGCCCTCATAGGAATGCCGAGGTTAATTAAGTAACTGGAGTCGTCACACAACAATTATCCTATAGTCCTAGCAATCGCTGCCATTCGAGATAACACATTTTCAGCTGTAGCTTACGTACGATGCATTATCTATTCTGTGCTAAAAGTTTCACTTTATCAATGCTCACTGTGTTTGTCAAAAGAAGGATCGGCCTAGCATGTGCGATATTTGGTACACTCGGCAAAATGTGGAGGACAAAGAGCATCTCAATCACAACCAAGATGAAACTCTATAGAACCTTGGTGATACCGGTGCTACTGTACGGTTCAGAGTGCTGGTGCCTGCGCAGGGAAGACGAGAGAAGATTGCTGGTGGCTGAAATGGGCTGGCTGAGGAGAATTAGGGGCAGGAGCAAAAGGGAGAGAATCAGGAACGAGAAGACAAGGGAGGAGCTCGACGAAGAAGAAACAGTAGTGGATAAAATCAGGAAAAGAAGGCTCAGATGGTTCGGTCATGTAGAGCGGATGGAGGGAAACAGCTAGACTACCACTCGCGGCCCTGCACGGGCATATAGAAGGAGAGAGAAGCAGAGGAAGACAACCAAAGACTTGGATGGACAACGTCAGAGAGGATCTGAGGAATATGGATATTGGGATTGCAGGAGCAAAGGATCTCATCAGAAATAGACAAGTCTGGCAAGTCATGTGAGAGCCTCATCGTCGTCGCATGACTGACGGAAGAGAGCAAAGAAGAAGAAGAAGACTGTGCTTGTTTACTCCGGAAATGCACCCGCCTGACGTAATGAAATAAGTATACAATTTAATAGAAAAATTGGTCGAAAAGTCTAAATTAATCGATTAGAATTTGCAACGATTAATCAATTAATTAATCTTTAAATCCGCAGCCATAATTATTAAAACCATTATTAATTATGTCGATATTATTTTGTGTGTATTCGGTAGGCCTACGCGCGCGCGTATGAACCTAGGCCTATGTGTTTGTTCGGCAATCAGGGATGCCACTCTGAAATTTAAAAAGGTCAGATCCTGCCGAAAATTGGCTAGACTGAGGATTTCTGAGAAAATACATGGATTTTTCGCGCTTGAAATTTAAATTTCTGAGGAACTTAACTTTTTTAGTCATTCGACCAAAATTTGCTCCTTTCTCCGAAAATTATTTTTGATGACCGTATGTTTTTAGTCTTTTGCTCCAAACCTACAGCTTTTGGGGTTCGTATTCACAACATTTTCGACTTTTTTACATCCTTAGTGCATTTTCACCAAAAAAGGTCAATTTAATTTGTAAAAAGTCGGAAAAACACGTGGAAAAGGCTAGATCCTGAACAAAAACCTAGAAACCTATAAAAGACCGAAAACATCTAGATCTAGGCTTCAAAAGTTGTGAGTGGCATCCCTGTCTGCAATATTATTATAGGAGAATTAAATAGCGTTGGATGCCATTCAGCCTCTGAATCAAGTGTCGCGAAATCGACTGACCAATGGCATTCGTCGTAGGCACTGGCTGGCTGTTCCGCCTGCTGCCATTCGTCCCTCGGTCGAATGCTAAGCAACGCCTGTTGAAAATTTAAAACGAATGAAATAATTATAATTTATGACAACGGTCAGACTTTATTTTTAATAAACCCCGAGTTGCATAGGAAAATAATTAAACTTACGATCTGCGAAACAAAGAAGGGGAGTAATTAAAGAAATCTGTTGACGGTGCTGGTTTTTTTCTTGGGGACGGGGGCGACTCTGGAACAGCCGTGTCTCTTTCCTCGAAGGAGGCAAATATGGAGTCGTATCCAATGCGGTGAATTATGTTGTCGACATTTTCTATGGATACCGTCAGACTTCAACGTATTTTAAGACTATAAATATTCTTAACTGTAAGTAATGCTTCTCGTTTATTTTTCTGGTACAATTTCAAGAAGTTTATGGATGACCGCATGCTTTTTTAGTCGTTTAATGCGACGCGGGTTCGTGTGAAGTTTAACGTTGTTTACATAGTCGCCGGGTTAAAGATGATCCGAATAAAATTGGATGGATTATATTTAAAAGCTGTCGCTACCATTTTGCCAGATTGTTTCGAAGGTTTGACTATATTAAAGACGAATATGCTGTGATTATTCTTCAATCACGTGATGAAAGCGAACTTAATAGCCTTTTGGTTGAGCTGTAGTCATGTTTTGTGTGATTCACGCACGAAGCCTGATGTAAATAATACCCATTGTTTGAATATTTGTTCGGCTAAACCAAACCGCAATGAGGTTCACCGCAGACGGTGGTTTGGGAAGTCTGGCTTGGTGCAGTTCAGTTGGTGTTAGCAGTGTTTATTGATGATTATGATAGTGATTATAATAATGTTGTTATCTCCAAATTTCTAAAGGACTATGTAGGAATGGTGTAGGCCTATCTTTAATTTTATGCGTGCTGTTGGACCTACCAGCTGATTCGTGAGTACAATGAATTAATTTATTGTTACGTATTTAACTGTGATGATGCAAATATTAAAATGGTATTACACTTATTATGTAATGATTGTGATGTTGATGATGATAATGATGATAATCATGGATGGTGATGATGGCAATGACCTTGATGATTGTGATGGTAGTAGTGGTGATGATAACTGTGATTATAAATGTAAAGAATGCAAAGAAGGAAAGGAAAAATTACGATTGGGTAGCTGTATAATTTAAATTTCAGTTTATTTTTCAGCTTCTGCTTTAGTTGCAGTTTTCAGAACTTTCACTTTTAGTTTCACTTGATGTTAATAGAAATTTTCAGTTAGTGATAAAGCTGTTTTCAGTTTTTCCTTAAGTCATGTTGCCTATAAAGTGTCAGTGTCACTTAGTGAGCTTAATTTCCATGGCCAGGTCTTTGGAGGTATATGGACATTTCTCTATTATTACTGTTATCTCATCTGTTCTTTAAGCTGATAGTGTGCTGTTGGTGTACTCATTGAACTGAGCTCCATAGAGGGTGCTTGTGGTTTAGAAATCGTCAACTATCTGTCTATGATGCATAGATTTGACCCCCCATCCTCTAGTTTGAATCTATATCAATTTTGGCTTACGAATGTATGTTAGATGTTTATGTTTAAAAAAAATTGATTTGTCTGTATTTCATGCGTTTAGTCCAGAATATATGCATGCATGTCTAAACTCTGAATGTGGGTGCATGTGTGTTTGTATCTGTGTGTGTGTATGTGCGTGCTTGAGTGTATTTATGTGTCATATACGAGAATTTATGAGTCGCCTCTTACAGTACTAGCTGAATATTCAGAGGTGCTATGTCAGCATGATAGCCCCGAGCAAATAAGAATGTATGTATGTATGATTGTATGCATAGATGTAAAAAACGATGGAAACGGAATAAAAAACGGTAAAAAACGTCGTTTTTTTCGAAAAAATAAAAAACGACAAAAAAACGATAAAAAACGGAAACGGTAAATAATTTGACTTTGCTACATCTAAAACCGCATTTTATCCTTGAAAAAATTGATTAGGAACCTATTTCACGCAGGCAATCTCTTAAATGATGATGTTAAACGATGAAATAATGACTTTAGTTAGCTGAATCATTGAGAGTTGGCGGAAAACTTAAGGAATATCAGAAAAATTTAAAATTAAGGAGAATAATAACAGAAAGTAAATGAATGAATAAAGTTAAAGAAAAAATAAAAAACGATAAAAAACGATGGGAAAAATAAAAAACGAAAAAAACGACGTTTTTTGGGAGAGAATAAAAAACGAAAAAAACGTTTTTTACAACTATGATTGTATGTATGTATGTATGTATGTATGTATGTATGTATGTAATGCTATGTAGGTATGTATGTATGCAATATATATATACACCGGGCTATGTAATAATAAATATATATAATGTTTTTAATTATAATAGGGTTGGTATTGATTAAAATAATTTGTTATGATTCATCTCCAAAATTTAATCGTGTTCAATCAATTAAATTCAATCAATTTGGTTGATGCCACATAGACAGTGAAAAGCTGTCAACAATGTGGTCACCTGCTTTCTCCATGCAAAAAATGTCAATCAAACCGTTTATTTGCAATGAAAGCAATCAATTTTGTCACGAGCTTCCGTTTTCCATCAGCATTTACAAAACATATGATCATCGCCTAGTTTCCCAATTGATAAAAACTTTCACGTTGTCGTTGTTCACCATTTTGTTTACTTCGGCTATCGCTGCTTTACGTCAGGGAATTGGTATAGAAAATTAATCAGAAATCATTTGAAATTCACAACCCTAATATATATAACTTTGTATGTGTATGCGTATACAATTATGCAATATGCATGTATGTATAAATTTATGTTTTCATGGATTCATACCCAAATATATGTGTATGTATATATGCATGTATTTACGCATGCATGCATTTGTGTATGCATGTATATATATATATATACAAATATATCATATACAATATATAGAAATGTCTATATATATATATATATGTATGTATATAATTATATAGAGCAGCTCTCTTGCACAGTTTGGTTTGATCATTATGATTTGACGGGATCAGACAGGTTTCTGCTTTGATTTGATCATCTTGGATTTGGTTTGCGATCAGTTATATTAGATGGGATGAGATTGGATCACTTAATTTCATTGCTATGAAAAGATTGAATCACATTTCATTGCTATGAAAAGACGACCATGTTGTTTAGACGGGTCGCAGTGTCTGCCAGAGGACGATAATATCAATCGTCCATTGGGATTTCCCTCGTCTGGGATTTTCCATTTGATCCCAGACTTCATTCCAGTCCCTCGACTCTCTCTGCTCATCCGCCTCTCACTCAACTTCCACGGATGGCTTCCGGGTAATTTATTCGGATGCAATTGGATGGTTTTTTGTCTGCCGGAGGCATCTCATCCGGATGCGGCTTATGTTGTCTTTCATTGAAGAGATGCTTTGGTTGCAGAGGAGGATGTGGATGCAGAGGATAGTGATTCATTGAAGCTGGGATAAGGTCATACATACCCACATACAGGGTGGGCCATAAAAAAGTAACCCCCTTCGGTTTTTAGCCAATATCCTGGCCAAGCATAGGAATTTTTAAATGAACCTTTGCAGTCTTAAAGGTAATTCATATTTACACATGATGGCCAGATTTCATCAAAATTTTTCAAAGAGAACAAAAGTTACACCACTTTTAGTGAGGCCACCCACCGTTTTTTGACGATTCAAAAACGTAACGCAACAAAAAGCAACATAAAACCGATTTGATTATTCTGGCCAATATCTTGGCCGGAAGTAAGAATTTCTAAATAAAATTTTACAGGTTTAAAGATTCTTGGTCAAGGACTCAAGGCTACGTTGACTCGGAGATATAAATTGCCCTTTTTCAGCGCTATGATCATTGCTGTGTTGACTCATAAATTGTTTGATTGTCCTTTTTGCATCGCTAATGAGATCGCTTAAGATTTTGTCCAATCACTTAAGTGATATCAGTCCATATCGCTGTAGGCCTTGCCTGGGATCGGAGCAAATGAAATCCACTTCACGGCCCACTTGTATTCAATACGTTTACTTTATCAAAGGTTAATCTTGAAACAAAGGGAAACTCTGAGGACTCATCCGGTGATAAGTCATCCGGTGATAGCGTCGTTCACTGTCACTTGACGTGTTAATACTTCACATGTAGAACGCTCTAAATGAGATCAATGTCTGTCAATGTTGGAATGTGAATCTTCGAAGAATTTCACAGCGACCACAAAAGCAAAGTCAGTGAGAATAGTTTATTAACCATATCAAGTCTGCAATAGCCAGGTTTTATCAAGTCCGGTGCCAGGTCATAATCTGAGGATATCGAGCTGAGGAGAGGGCATGTATTGCTACGGTGGTTATCAGTGATGATGATGGTTGTCATGTGCTAAAGGTGCAGGAGTACAGGATAGGAGGACAGCGTGAAGTGTTCGGTTTTCAATCGTGAGTGTTTTCTAATAGCATATTAAAGTTGTTTTATTTGCTTGCTGATACAAGTTAAATGGCTTAAACAAGGTTTTCAGCTTTAGACTTTCGTACAGGATGTTACAAAGTCCAATTAGGTTTCGTTTTCGTTTTGTTAGTTTTCAAAGAAAAAATGACTTTTATTCAGATTATAATTTATTAGGTTTTTGTCATTCATAATAATAGGGCCACATGCTTATATATAATTATATATATATATATATATATATATATATATATATATATATATATATATATGGTAATTTCATATATTATATGATTTGTGTGGCACGTCTCTGATGGAGGGCTAAGCTACGGACAGCATAAATACACTCAGCATGTAATGCCTTGTAATGGGTTGTAAGTTGTGATTGGAACGATATTATTGGACATTTTCTGCCGAAGATTGAAGCGGAAATGGTCATTAGAAATTGAGGTTCAATACGGGTCAACAGTATTATTAGGTCTATGTACAGTGTGCACATAGTAGTTGCGGTCAAAGATCAGTCTGATGATGATGATGAAGATGATCATGATCATGATCATGGTGATTATCATGGAGTGTTAATGGGAGTTGTGGTTATGATGATGGGTATGATGATGACTACGGTGGTGGTGTTGATGATGATGATGAATTGATGATAATAGTCATGACAATAGTTGTAGCAATAGTGATAATAATGGTAATGGCAATAAGTCTACTATTTAGTGACAGTAATAGTACTAGATAGTACTTGTAGTATGAATTTTCTAATGATTATAGGTCTACGAGGTTTGACCATCAATATGTAATAAGTGACACAATAACTAATAAAGTGTTTCTTTCATATCATTTGAACAAAACTATTTTCCCGCTAAATGATTTCCTTCCCAGTCTAGCCGCTCTAGCATATGAAATTGAAATTCTTTGATCCATTCATCGATCTGTTACGTCATACTGGTTGCTAGGCAACACATTGTTTGTCGTCCGCTACATTGTTTGACTATTGAATTCTTGATTGTTTCTCTCATAATATGCTCAGCCGATTAATTCCCTAAATTCACCTATTATGACCTGTCTATGTTTTTCTTAGCCATGCGAATACAACTCGGGGAAAATACTCTGGACGAAATTCTCAACTCGGATTAATATCAGAATTATTTTCGCTCTGACCTCGATAAACTCTGACCTCAATGCACTCCGACCTCAGTGAACTCTGACCTCGCTGAGCCCAGCCATTGATAAACCTGTTACCTTGGCAACCGGGTCGTCAGCATGGCCTACGGTGGAGAGAGTTGGTTGGATCTTTTCCGGTCGAAGGATCAGGTTTCCGACTTCTTCGTTCTACCAACGATTCTTCAACTCGATCCGGCAGATCGAAGAGTTCTGATCATTGCAGGTAAGATAGAATGACGCATTTAGACCGATGCCATGATCAATTGTTAAATCATACCCTCTGCCAGCAATACCCACACTAAGCTCATTTGGGACCCGCATTGTCCTATTGGAAGCCGTCTATTCATTAATTGATTAATTAATTAATTATTTAATGCGTTCGTTTGTTCATTCATGTGTTCATTCATTATCGTAACTCATTCATCCATTCACTCATTCGTTCATTCATTTGTTCCATTCTGTCATCTATTAATTCCATCCATCCATCTTTCCGTCCATCCATCCACTTCATTTGCCTGTATCGGCTCTCTCGGCGAAACTATAGTATCCGGGACCGATGTTTATAACATTTGAAATTTCCAATTCGGTTAGGGTCAGGTTATGCGTCGTGAGGGTCGGTTAGGGTCAGGTTAAGCGTCGTGAGGGTCGGTTAGGGTTAGTGTTAGGGTTAGTGTCGTCATTAGATCCTATATACTATACTATACTAAGACAATGTTATAAACATCGGTCCCGGATACTATAGTTTCGCCGCTCTCTCTATGGAATGGGCTTCCTCCATCGGTTCGCTCTATCATTCTCTATGGTAGTCTTTCCTCTTCTTTCTCTCGTCCGAAGACTTGCCTTTTCTCTCGGGATTGAATGCACTGGGAGCGCTTCTGAAAGGCTCTTGCTGCGAGAAGCAGAAGCGCTTTACAAATACAATACAATCCATCCATCCATTCTGTCACCAATTCTTTGATCCATTCATCAATTATTCATTTATTGCTAGAATTTATATAGTGCCTTTCTCAGGTCTACAATTACTCTGAAGTGCTCCCGACCACAGGGACCGTCACCTATGCACGAGGATTTATCAAACGCTTTTGAAATTTTATAGTTTACGATGACGTTGACTATTTTAACAGTTGACGCGAGTTTATAATAATATGCACTAAATATTAATTTTACCCATTTTTATATTGTTATCCTTTATGTGCAATGGAATGCGTTTTTTTTATCAACAGTGATTTCAATAGAAAAGAATGTAGTTTATACGTTGATGATTATTCGTTGAAAGTTTTCACGTCATTCACCAGATGGCGATAATAACCAGTTTTGTTTGAAGAAACGTTGAGACTTGAGATAGGTGAAGTTCGTGTGATGTGGAGTCGAAGAAATCGAGAAAGCAGAGATTAGAAATTAAATTAAACTAAAGTCAGTAGAAATGTTGACCTGAATTTAAACAACTGTATACTCCGCCACTGGTTGCACTTTGCCAGTGCCAGTCGCAAGCCTGGATAAAGGAGGAGGGCGTCGCTAATGGTCTTTGACACCTTTGTTACCACCAGTAAACAACCGTACTTAAGCGTTTAACGCATGGGCAAGCAGGAACGCGGCGTCACCAACTGCACACCTTTTTCACGTTGAGCCGTGCTTTATATAAATGGAAATTTTAAAACAATTATTGCGTTAACCTCCTCGTCTCTTCTCCAAAGCTGCCAGTCCGCATATAAATATTATACCCGAATCCCAAGCCGTATAGCATCGTAAAATTATTTAAAACATGTTTTAGTCATTTTTTCATCGCTCATCCAACTTCTAATTCTACTATATCACAGCTCCGTTATTCATCCAACTTCTACTCCAACTAAAAATATTTTAATCGTTCATCCAGCCTCTAGTTTTACGGTTACAATTTAGCATAAAACAATGATTTCGTCGCTCATCCAACTTCTGCTTATGTTAATTAATATGCTCATCCAGCTTCTAATGCTACTGCAATACGTCAGCAGTGATATAATGTTTTCACCGTTCATCTAACTTCCAGTTTACCGAAATAAAATATCTCTGAAGTGCTATAAGGCTTGGGATTCGGGTATATGCTGCCAGTCCCGACTCCCAAGCCTCGAAAAGGAGGAGGTCGACTCTAATCATCTCTGATGAATAATTATAACACGTACAGCGTCGTTAAACAGCAACAAGCAAATAGGCAACGAAGACATATTTTATTTCTTTTCAGGTTTTTTCTCATTTTTCAAGAATCCGATTGACTTATTACAGGGTACATTAATGCAATTGAAACAATTCACAAAACCACAAATCTTAACTACTAACAGAACAGACGGCCTGCAATAAATACATGGAGCTGTTTCTTCTGCTTCAGAATTGTTATATTTTTCTCATTCGATGTCATGCAGTGGTTGGTACAGAACTACAGATGAACTTTTTGGTTCCAAAGATTTGGCTTAGGGCCTTGAAACAAATCTTTGGAAACGGAGTACAGACAGACAGGCAGGCAGGCAGACAGTTGAGAGTCAAAGACAGACATACAGATAGAGACAGACAGTCAGTTGAGAGGCTGAGACTGACTGAAATGGTTCAGGCAAGCAGAGCCAATAATTATATCAGTGTTTGTTTGATAGACAGTTGAGCTGTATGCAACTACACAGTATGCATCCTATTAATAGGTTTTAGTTGCATAATAATTGGACGATTAGTTATGTACCATGATACCATCCCAGGCGTTGTCTCTTTTTATCCTGCTGGAAAATGAATACAACTCCTGGGCTTGTCTAGCCTGACCTCACCACGGCATATTGCGGACTTGATTTGATAAAGCGCCGTTGAAAGAGCTGGTCTCACTGACGTTTCTCTTTTGTGGGCGCTGAAAAATTCTCAGAGATTTACATTACATCACATTATACTCAACGGAAAATTTATATAGCGCCCCTTGGGGTAAGCTACCCGATGCACTCCCAGCACAGCCACGGCCAAAAAGTTAGATTTAACCAGCTTGTACAGTAATCATTAACCATAAAGTTTATTGAATGTTATTATATTACTCCTGGACAACCTATTACAGCTCTATAATTATTGGCAGATGCTGGGCATGTGTGAATAATCTTCCATTTCCTCGGCCTATTAGAGAGATTCTTTTTATCTACGATCAATTGCGTGTCCCCCAGGGATGCTGCTCCTGTTGCTAGCGATGATGCTGCTGCTGCTGATGATGATGATGATGAGGGTGGATTGTTTACCGGGATGTCCTCCTAAGCAGCTGCTTTGGTTATCATGCCATCTAGCATCAGCTGCGGTTTCAGCAGCTGCTGCTGGCGATGATGATGAGGCAGTGGGCGCGATTGCCAACTCATGCCGTCGTCTGTCTGCATGTATAGATGAGTCACCGGGCATTCCTTGCGCACACAGTTCATCTAAGGGGACATGTCTGTCTGTTTGTCTGTCTGTGTGTGTTTGTTTGCCTATCTCTGTGCTTGTTTATGTTTTGTCGCGCTGCACCTCTAACAAATGTATTATTTCGTCGTCTTCATTATCATCGTCGTCGTCGTCATCATCATCATCATCATCATCATCATCATCGACGTCATCATCATCATCATCGTCGTCGTCATCATCTTCGTCGTCGTCGTCGTCGTCATCATCATCATCGTCATCATCATCATCATCATCATCATCATCATCATCATCATCAATTCATCATCATCATCAATTCATCATCATCATCAATTCATCATCATCATCAATTCATCATCATCATCAATTCATCATCATCATCATCATCATCATCATCATCATCATCATCATCATCATCATCATCATCATCATCATCATCATCATCAGTCCCTGTTGCCACCGATTTGTGTGCGATGTGTATGAGCAAATCTGTGATTTGTTGACTGCATTGCATGTTCGCTTTTGGTGTAAATGCAAGTGATGCTGCGGTCTACTTAGATATTCTTTTATGCTTTTGTGTATGCCTTTATACATCTCTCTTCTGTCTGTCTCTGTGATTGTGTGTGTGTCTCTGGGTGTCTTCGTCTGTCTCTCCATCTCTTTCTTTTTCTCTGTTGGTATGCTTTATGTGCTTCTCTATGTCTCTTTGCCAGTAAGTGTTGTTGTGCCTCTCTTTGCCTTTCTATGTCTTGCTATATCTTTATGCACGTTTCTCTCACCATTTGTTACTACATGTCTGTCTCTTTCTGTATGTCTCCACCGGTATTAAATGATCTCTTCTTATATTCCCTGTCATCTGATGTATCAGTCTGCATGTCATCTCCGTCCGTCTGTCTGCCTCTGTCTGCCTCTGTTTGTCTCGGTCTGTCTATTTCTGTCTCCGCCTGTCTCTGTCTGTCTGTCTCTGTTTGCCTCTTTCTGTTTGTTTCTGTCTGTCTCTGTCTGTCTGTTCGGTCTGTCATGTCGGCTGCATTTGGCCAGGGAGTTTCTAAAAATGGCCATTTGCATATATCACAACATCAACACATAGGCCCTAATTATGAGCACACATGTGTACTTTATACATTATTCACACATGTGTACATTGCATAGACACACATAATTATTGTTCACACTCATTTACACATAATTATTCACACACACACACACACACACACACACACACACACACACACACACACACACACACACACACACACACACACACACACACACACACACACACAAGCGCATCAACATACACATACAAACACAATCATACACGTGCATAATTATTATACAGACGTTCTTTATACATGTGCTCACGCCTACACGAACATATCCAGACGAACGCAGACAAATATTTAAACATATGCAAGCAGACATCATACATTATACAGTTGGAGGCTATGCGGTGTACAAGCCAATGTCGTGGCGGGTCATTATAGGCCGACGTTGATGATATAGTATAACAAGGTCTCATATTATGTATGGTATATAAATATACATATGTATATGCTTGCCCTACATACATTATATATATATATATGTAGCGTACAGCCAGGGTGGGGTGGGGTCATGCTGGCCCAGCCTAGCGCTAGTTGTCCTGGTCGTGAGCTGAGAGCCTAGGGCGAGCCGATGTAGCCTGCAATGGCCTACGTACGTACGGACCAGCGTGGCCCGCGACTAAACTGTGTGACGAATATTGTATATTATTTGCGAAGATAGGTCAGGTGTAAATCCGTGCGATTTGGCGAAGTTTTCGAGTGGAGAAGATATTTCCGCTGGACCATAGAGAGCGACTTTGTGGGGCACTGGGAGTTTCTGGAGGGTTACATTTATCAGAGTCCCATGAGGGAGGCCCGCCGTGTGGCTAAACGTTGACGTGAGAGAGCGAGATGTCTGAGCCCGCCGAGAAAGAGGTCGTTAGCGCGTACGAGTATAGCAGACGGATTGAAACAGGCAAGTCTGCGGGGGTGTCTTGTGCCGGTTTTTTTGTGGGAGAGGTTGGATGGTTGGTTCTCTGAGGGTTGGTGTTTGAGATGTTTGTGTTGTCGTGTTGTTGTTTGAGTGGGTGTTGTTTGTGTTTGAGGAATGTTTGCGATGATGAGTGCAAGTGATTATGTGGTTGACATTGTCACTTTAAAAACATGTGAAAATCATGATCTCTGATAAACATGTTTAAAACGTTGCCTCTGACAAACATGTCAACATGTTTGTATGTGTACTTGTTATAACGCCCCTTCAAGCTCTCTACCCAGAGGCGCTCCCGACTACAGTGCGGACACTGCATCAGAGTTTCACGCCGAAGCACTGAGCAATTGCAAGTGAAGGACTTGCCCAAGGTCCCTACGCGGAGACTTGAAGTGGATTCGAACCTGCAACCCTTTGGCTGCATGGCGACGAACATACTCACTACACGTGCCCCACAATGTTGAAGAATGTTGTCTCTTACAAACATGTGAAAAGCGTTGTCCCTGTAAATGTGATTACGTGAATCTGATCTAGTTGCATTAAATTAATATCGTTCTCTGTTTACAGAAGAAATAGTGCTTCCAGCAGCCACTCATCTAAGTATATTTGAATCTTTAGTATTAGAAGCTGTTTGAATACGAAATAGTTGAATTCTGTCTTTAGTTGGCCAAACAAACATTTTAATCGATTATTTGCTATATTGATGATTAGTGTTAGCCAGTGATTTTTATAGCAGTTCAGTGAAATCAATCTGAACCATGCTTATTCAATAGTAGAACCCTCGACCTTCAATAATCTCCCATTGATGCTCATGGGCGCCCGCAGAAATTTTTGCAGGGGGGTGCAAATTTTTTAAGGTGGTCACGGTTAAATTTCCTAGTCGCAAGAGCTTAAAAATTGCAAAGCTGGAAAGTGAGAACACGGGTATTTTTCAAAGAGGTTTCTTAATGCATATTTCTGAGTTTCATTTTGTTTAGGCCTATCATTTTCAAAATGAATAGTTTTTTTGTGCGAAGAAATTTATTAACAATCAAAAGTAGAATGTTAAAAAGTAGGTTTTTGAATGGGCGCTATATAATGAATGAATAAATGAACAAAAAAGAGGTATCAGTTTTAAAGGAGCAAGTGCTCCATCAAGTTACTTCCATATTTTAATCGTAATTTCTAAACTTCTAAAGTGCCACTCCAAAGTCAATTGTAGAGCACCAGCTTATTCAGAAGCGCTGCATCGAGCCAGCAGGCTGTTCATAGGGTAGTCAAGAAAGAGGCCAGAGTGTCAGATGTTAATGCAGGTGTCGTTCAGGAAGGTGGAGGATCCCGAGGATCAGAAGAATGGGGTATCATTTCTTTTGAACTGAGACGTTGGTTTTGGGAGAAAATCTCGAGGCGTGATAACCGGAGCCAATTATCCAAGTTTCTCTACAGCTTGACTTACCTAAATTCTGTACTGGCAGCATGCAAAATGGACAAAATGCAGCCTGACTTTTACTTTAGTGTAATTTATTAATTTGTGTGTAGTTGTGAAAAATTGCATTAGCCTACAGCGAGATTGCAGACAAGTAAACGATAATCGATAGGAATACTATTTGTATGGGCACCCATGGAAGGGCTAAAAGTCATTGTTACCGTTTTCAGCAGGAGCTTGAAAAAATTCAAGGCAGAAAATTAAGAGCTTCTTTATTTCTAAAGAGATTTCATTACTTAAATTTCTGATTTTCACTGAAGTGTATAATTCGTAACATTAGTATTTTAATGGGAAGTAATTTCTTAAACCCCAAAAGTAGTGGTTAGAAAAATAGGTTTCAATTTTCCAGGGGGGGAGCAAGTGCCCCCCCTTGCCCCTATGTGCGGGCGCCCATGTTGATGCTTGACTTTCTTTCTAGAACTTCTTCTCAGGCGTTCCTCTCTCATCTTAGTACAGTTTCATGTGGCTGCGCTTGAATTAGGAGCGCCTCTGAGTGGTTCGTTCGATTGAAGAAGCGCTATACAAATTCATGTAGTGAATGAATGAGGTCACTGTGACGTTGGTTGTGTTGTTGGTTGCAGATCAAAGAGATGCCGTTCAGAAGAAAACGTTTACGAAGTGGGTCAACAAACATCTCGTCAAGGTAGGCATCAATTACCAAATGTTGCAAGCTCTCATCTTCTGCAGTCCATCCATCGGGCATCTCCTTGTCCGAGACTCGAGGTGGGAGGGGGGCTAAGTACTTGCTGGGATATATTTACTCGTATGCTTACCTTTCTTTCGCGAGGATCCTGGGTGGCCGAGTGGGTTGTAGCCCGCTCGCCGCGCCGGCGACGCGGGTTCGATTCCCCGGTCGGATCTTTACATACTGCGGGTTGCTCGGTCGCAATATAAACGTGGAGTCGACGCTGATATCATCTTCGTAATGGAAAAGAGTCGTTAAACCCATACATTTCTTTCTTTCGCATACATGCATTCTTACACACACACCCTCATTTATACTGACATACACACCTACATGTATAATTGTATATGCATACAAATACAAGCATGGTTGCACCTATAATACTAAATATGTATATTTAGTATTATAGGTGCAACCATGCTTGTATTTGTATACATATTTAGTATTATAGGTGCAACCATGCTTGTATTTGTATGCATATATTATATGTATTTGTATGCATATATTGTATATTTTATATATATATATATATATATATATATTCATACAGCCTTTCGCTCATTCATTTATGCATGTATTTATGTATTTATATATAGCACCCATTTCAGGAGAACTACTCAGAAGCGCTCCCGGCGCAACCAGTGCAATACAAATTGGATTTCAACAATGGGTCAACCAATTAATTTACATTGTTTCTATGCAAAGGCGCATCTCCAACGGAAGTCAATTCCAAGTGGATGGGCCAACAATTGAGATTGAGTGACGTATGCCTATTGTATTATTATAAACCTCTTTCGTCTCAACAAGTGGATGAACCTTACGTTTAGGTCTATTATACATTGCTCAATTGGGTGTGAAAAGCGAGTATCATTGGTAGAGCCGTATTTGAATTTCTCTGCTGCTGGGTTGGGATTGTTAGTGAGAGGCCATTGAGTGCATGGGGAGGGGGAGTGAGTGAGTGGGTTGACGTGACCTCTTTGTCTAGAGCTCCCTCTTTCCTTTTCACGCTGAACTCTGCCTTGTTTGACTGCCGTCATTCTTTCTGTTGATATTTGCCCAACTGGTCAATGAACAAAGAGGACAGTAAACAAACAGACGTTGACTTATTACAGAGCTGCAGTTCATGATCAGAGATTTCAATGTTCTACATTAGAAAATCGTTGACCGATTTTATTTATCTGCCAGAGTATAGGAGTTCAAGCAGGCAGGCAGGCAGGCAGGCAGGCAGGCAGGCAGGCAGGCCTTTGAATGTACCCATCTTCTTAATTTCCTGCACTGTATTTTTGAAGTGCTTGCTAAAAAACTTCAACCATGACCATTGTGTTTTGCACATCCTCAGGCAAATTTGACTCCAGCAGGCACCCATTGGTATGACTATGACGTATGATGATGATGGCGATGATGATGATGGTGGTGGTGATGATGATGGTGATGATTTGTATAACAGTGCAGATTAACATCAATTTCCAAGATTTTTGTGTATATGAGGGTGTTACTTCTGTAGTAGATTCAGTTTAACAATCATGTGTGATTAAACAAGGATCATTATTGTCACCCTCCTCCTTTAGCCAGGCTTTGGGCTTTCATCGCCAATATACAGGCAGTGGTGAGGTTTCATTTGTGTAAATGCGACATTTGATAGCTATAGACTTTTTAATGCTTCTTGTGTGCAGCACTGGAGGTACTACAAGGTTCGTCTAATTGTCGTCGGAATTTCGTGATGTGCTCATGCTATCTTGGCTCAGTGTCTAGTTGTTTCTGCACAGTGTCTGCTATAGAGTGTGGCCTCAAGTGTTGTGATATCTTGTGCTCGTGATGGCCTGGGTGTTGTGTATACTTAATACATTATTCTACGCATGCTGTGTGTAATAATTATTAATAGATTATGTACTTTTCAAGTTTCGTGTCTTCCATGATTTTCTTTTGTCAATTTCGGTGCATGATGCTTTTCTAAATTTTGTGGCATGAAGTTATCATATTAGGAAAAGTAGCAGTCCCTTCAACTATAGGCTGAGAATTTGTTCATTCCTTCCCACATGTCCCTTAGTCCCACACTTCCGATGGACCACCGGCCTCCCATCAGTAATTGGTCACGGGTATATTGCACAACGATATTATCATGTGTGAAGACCCATTGAACCACTTATTACAGCCGCTCTTTGAGACTCTGCTCTCATGGCTCAAAGTCAAATTTCCTTCAAAAAGCGGTTCATAAACTCACTGTTTCTTCGTGTCTTTCAGGCACTTGGATATCTTTCTTTGGTGGCTAATCATCCGCATCTCACATAATATATCGATGTTCCTGCTAGCGCATTGCAAATTTTATTATTATTATTATTGCTATTAAATATTTTTTTATTATGGCCTTTAGTTTGCTTATGTTAAATTTTTAGCCGTAATTTGTTTTCTTTCGTTAATCGTCAAATTTCCTTCTTTCTACTTAGTACTTAGTACTTAGTCCATCCCGTGCAGAACTGCACATCGGGCAACGCAGTCTCTCCACTCCTCTCGGTCCATCGCCATCCGAACAGCATCCTCCACCATCATCTCCAAGCACTTCAGATCTTCTCGAACCGTTCCCATCCAGTTTTTTCTTGGTCTTCCTCTCCCACGCTTCCCCTCCGGAGTCCACTTGGTCACTTGGCTGGCTTTTCTATCACTATTCATTCGGGCCACGTGTCCCATCCAGTTCAGTCGTTTCTTTCTAATGATGTTCTCTAGCTTCTCTTGTCCTGTTCTTTCTCTTACAGCCTTATTTGTGATCTTATCTTTCCAGGAGACGTGTAGAATTTTTCTTTGCCATCTGTGATGTGCTGCCTCCAGTTTTTTCTTGTTTGCTACCGTCATTGGCCACGTCTGTGCTCCATACAGCAGGGTGCTCAACACCACGGCCTCATATAACCGGATCTTGATCTTCACGCTGCATCCTCCGCTTTTCCATATCTTCTCCAGTTTCCCAAAAGCCGCATTTGCCTTCCCAATACGTATTCTTATGTCCTTGTCACAGCTGCTATCCGCTGCCAATGTACTGCCAAGGTAGCAGAAGTCATCCACCATCTCAATTGGCTTGTTGTCGATTGTGATCGTGTCCACTTTCTGCCATTTTCCTATCTTCATGATCTTGGTTTTCTCTGGATTTATGGCAAGCCCGACTCTAGCTGCCTCCTCCTGTACTTTGTCTGTTAATTCTTTTATTCCATCCCAGGTGTTATCCAGAAGAGCGATGTCATCAGCAAAGTCCAAATCGCTAAGCTTGTCGGCACTTATCCACTTCAGTTCATAGTTATTGCTTTCCGTTGCTCTTTTCTTCTTTCTAATCTAATCTATTTTTATCTTATATTTCCTATTTTCTTGTCTTTAATACCTTTTTTCTATTTTCTTATTGTTGATGGCAGTAATTTTATTGATAATGACCCTATTTTCTTATTGTTGACAGCATTATTTCCTATTTTCTTATCGTTGATAAATCTAATTTCTTAGAATTAATTTGAAATGCTGCAAAGGCAGATGAAGATTATTAATTAATAATGATTACTAATTGCTAATGATTATCATGGGCGGAGTTTGGTTTCCGTTTTCGGGGGGGGGGCTAAGAACTCGGCCCAGAAGGCAAGTTGCCGAAAATTTTGTTCGTTTCGGCCGGAAAAAAGTTGATGACCTTTTTTTAGTCATCAGTTGGAAGTACTTGGGGGGGGGGGTTGAGTCCGAAAAAGTAGACAAAAACATGACTATGGGGCTTCTTGGGGGGCTTAGCCCCCCTAGCCCTGATAAACTCCGCCTGTGATGATTATTGATTAATAATGATTATTAATTAATAATGATTTTTAATTAATAATGATTATTAATTAATAATGATTATTAATTAATAATGAGGCCAGGGCATCACTTGGGATGACGCTAAGCACAGCAATGCACTTGACAATTAACCGAAAAAAATGCAGATCATTTGATCGTACCCATTGCTGACATATGACAGGTGTCATGACCTGATAATGATGATGATGATGATGATGATGGTGATGAATGACCCTATAATATTAGTTATCGTTGATGACCTTATCTTCTTATCAGCCGGTATCTGATACAAGTCAGTGTTTTTTTGCTTATCAACAAGTTGCTAAAGTTACTTTGCGCCTGATTGCCAAGTGCACTTCTTGCTATCAATGCGGATAAGAGCAATATAGTAGCAACCACCCTTTTTAAATGACACTTCTCATTTCGTTTGCACGTATTATTTGGAAATGTATAGCCTGTATATTCAGTCAGATACTAATTTATATATAACTACATGTATATGATGTTTACCTATATAAAATATATGTATGTTTTTATATCACATAACTGGTTAGGAGTATACATATAGACATGTATGTGCACCCGTGTGTGTACACACTGCATACACAGACACACGCCGCAGATACGCACAGACAGACACACGTACACACACACACACACACACACACACACACACACACACACACACACACAGGCGCTGAGAGGCACTTCGAATTCCTGGGTTAAAGTAAGGTATATTATTCGTATATTGTGTGTATATATATATATATTTATAACAGACCTATCTTCTGGATAGTGTATGCATGTACATAATTATTAGTATTGTATTTTATATATATATATATAAAATTATAAATAGTGTATATATACATATTATGTATATGATGTCCGTGAAGGGGTTGGCAATGTAAGGTAGTGACAGTAACATAGAAGACTAGAGTAGGGATGGGCGCCGCTGTTGGCTGCCAGATTTGTCTTGTATTTGTTTTTATGTGTCATGTTTTGTTTTTTATATATGCTTATAAACCAGAGTGCGTTCTGCAGCTGGTATATTAAAGAATGTACTTACTTACTTACTTAGGTTGGAGATTTGCTTCAAGATCTTGGTACCACCTGTTGGGTCTCGGCCACCCCTCCCCACCCACACCTCCTTAGCCAATGATTAATCGGCTGTAATGAGTATAATATAGGTAGGACTGCACACTCTTCACCTTCTTAATAACGGATTGAGTGGTCTTCAGTCTTGCTTCAGTCTTATCATCGCCTATTGAACAGCTCAACTGTTACAATGGTCATAATATATTATATATATACATATATATAATATTTATATATATATATACATTGACTTCTCATTGAGATGAAACAATTGAGCACTATAAATAGAAGAAGAAGGAGGAGGAGGAAGGGAGAAGAGGAGGAAGAAGTAGTAGGAGAAGAATTATAGCCATTCTTAGGTAGCCATCGGTCTATGTTAGCGACTCCATTTTCTTAGCCTCCGCTTATGAAGCAGCTGACCAGTCCTCTACCTCACCGTCCCACTTACAATGCACGGTAGGTGTACACGTGAGAGTGGAGTTGGCTAGAGGTGCAGGATAATGATGGGTTTAAAAATAGGCTAATGCATGTGGGCTTCATAATCGTACATTTATTTTGTGTACGTACAATGACCTCTGCCACAGCCAAATCGCCTCAACCCGGTTACCCTCCTCTCCTCCCTGCATACGTGTTATATGGACGCTGACCAAAGTTCTATCCGAGCAGAGAAAGAACATTTGGTGCAGGCAAATGTTGTCCCAGAGGTCCAAGAGTTTCAGAGCTCCAAGGACACAGAGTACTACAGTACTTTGGGAATCATGCTCTTTTTCTCCATTGTTATTTGGCAAATTGATTTCGTCTAAGGCGTCAATGCCAGATGCTGTAGCGTCCCAGACCAGATAATTATTATCATTACTATTATTGTTGTTGTTGTTGTTATTATTATTATTATTATGAAAGAGGAGGAAGAGGTAGAGGAGGAGGAGGAGGTGAAAGAGGAGGAGGTGGAGAAGGAGGTGGAGGAGGAGGGGTGGATCCTTAGTAATTAGATATTCTTGTCCTGTCGTTAAATTGTTTGTCTGGTCAGTGATTGATTTGATGGATAGATCTCTGCTGCAGGGGACCTTCACACACGTAGTACACGGTTAGGAGACGAACGATTGAACAATGAATTCACTTGTTTCGTCAGTTTTAAGGCTTTTTTAGGCCGAGGTCGGCGGCCTAAACAGTCACAGGTCTACGACTCGACTCACTTCTCACCTATGACCTTTAACCTCTTCTGCTGTTTAGTTACGCGCGATGACTAGAACGCTTTGTGTGCAGGTCGGGGGTTAGAGGAGTAGGCCCTATTTGGTTGGTTGTGTCCCTCGTTGTATCTGTCTGTTTTTGTCTGTCTGTCTGTCTCTCTCTCTCTGTTTGGCTGTGTGTGTGTGTGTTAGACGGTGTGTTTCTGTCTTTACCCTGGCATCCGTCTTTCTCTCGTGTCTTGTCTCTGGTAGTGTATACATGTATGTATGTGTGTATATGTGTGTATGTGTGTGTATGTATGTGTATGTGTGTGTGTTTGCCTATCTGCCTCTGGCTCTATGCTCCGTTTGCTCACATTCTACTCTGCATGACTCGGTTTATCTCTGTCCTTTTTTCTATGTCTGTCCATCTGTCTGTCTGTCTGTCTGTCTGTCTGTCTGCCATCCATTTATCTCTTTGTCTGTCCTTTTCTCGGCCCTTCTGTCTGTCTGACTGTTTGTCCATCTGTCTGTGTCTGTCTCTCTCTCTCTCTCTATCGATATATCTTCCTGTCCTTTTGTCTGTCTGTCTGCCATCCATTTATCTCTTTGTCCTTTTCTCGGCCCTTCTGTATGTCTGTCTGTCCATCATTCTTTGTCTCCTTGTAAATCCAGCGTCTTAACAGTAAACAGTGAAATAATATGTGAAAGAAGAAGAAGGAGGATGTGCTCTGTGGAATTCCATTCATACCAACGACCTATAAAATATAATATATATATAATAGCTTTACGACCCATTTTGTACAGACATTATTTTCTGCTCTAGAGAGCATCCCACCCCTCGTGCACTCCGTCGTTACACAATGTGGCAATTATTTTATGTCATCACGATTTATTTATGGCTATCTGTTTAGTGTCTGCAGCACATGTTCATATCTTATATATATAATTTCCGTAAGTCTGTGTGTGTGTGTGTGTGTGTGTGTGTGAGGTTGTTAGATGAATACGGCCACAGTTTTGAAGCAATCGACCCCAATCCTTCGAAGGGGTTGGGGGGTTGGGGTGGACCCTGGGCAGGACATAGGGGGGGGTCGCGATCCAAAAATCTTACCTTTTCCCGAGTTTGGAACATTTTAAATATTTTCGGCCACAGTTAACGCAGTATTTACGTCACCCATCGACTTTCAACACGAACTCATAGATTTTTTGACGTCATCACTTCTTTATGTCATTTTTCGCTGAGGGCCGATTTTATAGCGCGTAGTTTCACCAAAAAATAAAAAATAAAGCACTGATTATATGAACGCTTGATCGGAAGTTATAAGACAAGATAGATACCGATAATTACTCTTGGGTGGTAGGGTGGAAGGGAGGGAGGTTGGGAGGGAGGGGAGGGGAGGGAGGGGATATAGGGAGGGGAGAGAGGGAGGGAGCTGGGGGAGGGAGGGACAGAGAGAGGGAGGGAGGGAATGGGGCGAAGTGAGGGTGGGGAAGTAGGGGGATTGGCCAGGAACGTGGCGAATCCTAAAATTCCCGAGCAATGCTGGGTACCCCAGCTAGTTTTGAAATATTATGTACTTTAATAATATAATATATATCGTGAATTAATCTTCAGAATGTTTTACCTGATTACTATGTTGTATCTATGGATTTATATAGCGCCTCTCACAGTGCACACCAATCAGAGGCGCTCCCTTTGCATTGGACCAAGAGAAACAAATCGGTCTTGAGACAATTCAAATAGGCATTTGGCCAATCACCAGTTAATATGGATGAATGCGTTGAAGGAGGAAGTTGGTTGCATATATTGCAGGACAAATAAGATCAGATTATGACTTGGTTTTTGAGCTCTACAGTTTGATAAGTTAACCGAAGACATGACAACATCACTTGTTTAACACTAAGGGAAGCCATAGACTTTAAGAATGGCTGAGGACAATGGTGGTTATTTATTCTTACCCATCGCCGCCCACCATGCAATTGTCTGGTGCCAAGAACTGATGATGATGATGATGACGAATGATGTTGATTGAGTGTGGTTGAATTAATTCTGAATGGTTCATAAAAATGGGATCGTGTATAAAATGTGACTCATTCAAATTCTCGATGCACCGTTCAATATTCTGACTTTATGTTGATTGTGAAACTAACAATGACTAATCAAGAAGAACCAATGATGTCTAATGATGATGTCTAATGATGATGTCTAATGATGATGTCTGTGATGTTTTCGTTTTCATAGTGTGGCCAGATGGTCGGTGACCTCTTCTACGACCTCCGTGATGGACACGCGCTACTCAGTCTCCTTGAGGTCCTCTCGCAGGAACTGCTGGTAGGATGAACAGAAGCCATGTTGCGCTCGAGAAGCTTTTATGCTGAATTGTGCGATGATGATGATGATGATGATGACGATAATGATGATGACGATGATGACTGGGATAATGATTATAGCAATGATGACGATGATGGTTATGATGACGATGGCGGTGATATTAACAATGATAATGGTGATGATGAGGATGATTATGACGATGATGATGATGATGATGATGCTGCTGATGACGATGCTGACGACGACGATGATGACGACGATGATACTGATTCTGTGTGTTTCAGCCGCACGAGAGAGGCAGGATGCGATTCCATGCCATACAGAACGTCCAAACCGCTTTGGAATTCCTGAGGCGGAAAGAGGTAAATATTATCAATCAATGTTTTTGTTGACTATTAGAGATGTCTACACAATCTGGGGGGCGGGTGATGTTGGGGGGCTGCTGTTGAATAAGAGGCATCTGATTTGTTACTTTCTCTAATTGTAATTGTAGCCGAATACTTGTTTGGTAGCTGACTGATGATGTCCTGCGGATTCAATGGAAAGAAGCAACTTTTGACTAAGACAAAGACTGTAATTAGATATGCTGGATAGATATAATAGAAATGAGGACGGGGTAAGGGGTTAACATGACTTTGACTAACGTACATTTTGGACATTCGATCCAAGTTGCTGTTTCTTGAATTTGACATGTACATTGCGTTTGACATAAAAAATTATTGTAGTTGACATCATGTTTGTATACATTGCATTTGTTTGTTTGCATTTGTTTGTTTACATTGCATTTGTTTGCTTGCAATGCATTTGTTTGTTTACATTGCTTTTGTTTAAGTTTACATTACGTTTGTTTGTTTTCCAAACGTTTTATCCAGATCCGATTGGTGAACATCCGAGCGGATGAGATCGTAGATGGAAATCCGAAGCTCACCCTTGGACTCATCTGGACGATCATCCTCCACTTCCAGGTACCTTTCCACTGTTTTCCATGTTACACGGATTATATAATTATGCATCATTGTTCATTTCCATCTGAATCTTATAACACCCTTCGTTCCCTACCTACCACCGAAGATTTGTTGCCTCACCTACACGTTTCCATGGCTACCACTGTCTCGTACTCTGGCAGTGCCAGTTCCAAGCTGGGATAAAGGAGGAGGGCGACGCTGTTGATCTTCGTTATCACACAGATGTCGTTAAACTGAAACTACCACTGCTACTGCTACTACCGCTACTACTACTACTACTAAAACTACTACTACTAAAACTACTACTACTACTGCTACTACTTCTACTACTACTACTTCTGGCCGCGGAAATTTTTTCTCTGCATCTTGGGATGAACTTTTTGTTCCCTTTGCTTTCTATCGATTTTTGGATGTTGAGAGACGCCATGTGTCTGCTTTTTCAGACAGGAATTTGAAAACTGCTCTTTTATATCCACTTGAGTTGGCTGGCAGTTCCTCTGGATGGGTTTCCTGTGTAGGGGGTGATATATAAGTCCTCTGAATGAATGAGTGAGTGAGTAAGAGTGAATGAATGAATGAAAGAACAAATGAGAATACTGACATGCTAAATACCATATTAATTATCAGAGTTGATGTAATGCTATTGTTTGCTATTGTTATTATCATTGTTATTGTTATTATTTTCAACATTAGTAGCTTCTGTAATGCTGTGCCAAAACAGTGTGTATTATGGACCATTGAAATGCATGAATACTGAAGTTTCTGAATAGATTTCTGCTTGAGGCGATCTATGCTGTTACACTGCCGCCCTCTGCTGAATTGTGTGGTAGTCTACAGAACTTTTATGTTGGACTGTTTGTAGAATAGAATGAGTTGCACGTCCATTTATATAATAGCCTGAGGCATTTGATGTAGCCATGGATGTGATGCGTTGGGTGTTTATTAGGCCTACATCATGTCTGTAGATCAGAATGCTAATTAATTAATAGCAATTGGTCAATTAAAAATATTTCTTTTTTATCTTAACGACTTTATTAGGAACTGGCAAAATAAATTAGGTATTAATTAGGTAGTGAAACTTCAGTTCTTTAGTTGTTGGGTGAATGTGGTTATAAATTTATGGTGACCTGTCGTCGTGGGTTTTACTCCTCTGCTTCAAGTGACCTTTCGCTTTGGAACCAACTCTTGTCAAAGATTATTTATTCAGCAGAATTAAGTCAATTGTCTCTCTCTGTATCTGTAAATTTCTCTGTTCATTCTCTGTCTGTCTGTCTGTCTGTCTCTCTGTCTCCACGTGTCTGTTCATTCTGCTCAATTTCTTTCTCTTGCTCTGTCTCCCTTTATATGCCCTTAATACTCTCTGTCTGTGTATATCTTGCTTTCTCTCCTCCCAACTATAAACAACCTCGCTCTTCCTGAACAAAGAAAGTTCTGGATATTGACACCTAATTAAAACTTGGATCGCCTTGCCTACTTTACTTGACCCATCTCTTCTTCCTGCTCCTCAGAGTCTTGAAATTTACTTGCACCTTAAGTAGAGTTGTGGTGCGTGGGTTGCATATTAAATAGGTGCACTTCTAAGTTCCTGTGCTTACCAGAGGACTCTTTCTTGTATTCAAGTTTTTCAGTGATTGGCCGAGGCATTTGATTCGGTTGTTCAGTGGCAAATAAAACACTTGATATCTCATAGCGTCAAGAAATTTATTGATCGATGGTTAAAGAGATTGATCTGTGATCTGATTGGATGATGATCTGTGAAATACCTTGTGGCGGCCATCTTGGTTTCTGGTCACTTCTTCTGCGACTCTTGAACTTTGTGACTTGCTGCGATGCAAGTGTGCTATGCAG
This sequence comes from Lumbricus terrestris, assembly GCA_949752735.1. Lineage (NCBI taxonomy): Eukaryota > Metazoa > Annelida > Clitellata > Crassiclitellata > Lumbricidae > Lumbricus > Lumbricus terrestris. The sequence continues at coordinate 67,741,738 of OX457040.1, read as the reverse complement.
AATATTTTAGTGTTGAAAGTTGAGTATATGACGAAGCATATTAGCGTGCGGTATCTATGGTATTTGTTATCTATGAGTGCTTACACTGTTCTTGGCAACATTCGAGCCTTGAACCAGAATGTTTTTTTTGTTTTTGTTGAACAAAACAATGCTCTATGTTCAGCAACCTTTACCTTTTCGTTGAACTTTGCGTATAGCTGGAGTTGCGACACTTGTTGCGTATTGTTTTTATGGATTCAAAATGGATTTCGGAGTACCACCGCTGTGTCGATCCCGTTTTCTAGGAAGTCTTTCTACTGTAAAAGCTGAAGGATTGGTCTCTGATGTTCATGGGTTTCGTTCCATATGAGTTTGATATCAAGCTTGAACTTCAGAGCAGCTATCAGTGGAGTTTTGCGTTGCGAACATTGTTGGTATTGAAGTCTGACGAGTGCAAACGGATGACTACTTCTTGTGGTGTAGCAGTGTTACTGCTTGAGTCTCGATGTTGGACTTTTGAGTTTTAACGCTTTGATGTTGGTCTGAAGGTAGTTTGGCTTTCAAACCTCAAACCAAGAATTTTTTGCTGGACAAATCAAAGTTGCAGAACTTCTGGTGAGTATTTTTCATTCGTTCATTCCAGAATTTCTGCAGCGCCTTTTCATCAAGGGGACTACTCAGAAGTGCTCCCACTTTAGACAGTTTTAAGTTGAATAGAAATGCTTTGAACAGTAAGTACCCCAGGAAGCAGACATAGTTCCGGTTGAAGTCCATTCCAGACCACTGGGCCCCCCCATGGAAAGGCTCGATTCTGCATATATATATAGTTTGCAGTTCATGCGAATGGAAATGTTTACATACTGAGAATCTTAAGTTATTGTATTTCATGGATTCTATGTGATGGCATTTGAAATTTTGCTTACACATCTGTTTTTTAACGAATTGTTTCCTAGATGTTGGGCGTTGTTTAAAATGAAGGACCTTGGTCTGAGTCGGCCTGTTGTATCGCCTTCTTTTGTTTGAAGTTGAAGTATTGTATTCTAGGAAGTCGTTGTTCATGCTGTAAGAAAAACGTCTCAACTTACTAAGGGCTGGGATGCAGTTAGAAAGAGGATTATATTCAGGAAGTATTTGAGTATCGCTAGATAGACCAGAGCAAGATAAAGGCAAGGTCAGAAGAAAAGCAAGTGCACAGAAAGGAAGGGAAAGCTGGAAAGGGCAAGGAAATGAAGGGCAAATCTTGGATAGGAAACTAAAACAATGGTAGGATGAAGCTGGGAAGGAGTGGGGAAGGAAGGGGGAAGGAAGGGGGAAGAAAGAGAAGGGCTTGTTAAGCATAGGAATGGCAAGGCTGGCAATGACAGGGCAAATTTATGAAGGCCGCGCGGACTTGTTTCAATGGTCAACTTTATAGGCCGACTCTTCAGGTGATGCAACTGATTCCGAACCTCGGGTTTCGTTCGTAACCGGTATCTCCAGACTTCTAAAGTGTCACTCGAAGAGCGAGTGCAGGGCACCATCTTATTCACGAGCGCTGACGATGTGCGTTGGGGTGTTACTGACGAAGACAAGGCGACGTTGGTAGTGGTAGAGATGGTAATGGTGGAGCTGGTGGTGGTGGTGGTAAATCTCGGCCATTTAGGTAGGGCAATCACGGGCCTAAACTATTTTACGACTTTATGAAAAAAATTCTAAACCATAAATCGTCAACATTGTATATAGATAACTACCCAACCGAATCCCTAAAAGTCTCCGGGTCCCTGGACATTTACCCCTCTGCCCTCCCCTCTCGTCGGGCCTGGCTAAGGGGGGGGGGAGGGTGAGAGGCGTAGTAAATCACGTGGTAGTGTCTATGGTGTTGTTTGTCGGCCGTTCGTTCCCATGTGAGGGTGGTGCTTCGTTCATTTGCTTTCGCATTCAGAAGACTAAACGTTCTGCGTTGCATCTCAATCGGACCAGAAATTCAGAAGGCATTGTTCGCTTCACTGACTGACATGTTGTGTTGCCTTTCGCAATCGTCCGTCGCTCAGTCATGGCTGCCTTGATTCGCTTAAAGAACTCTTTATTCTTTACCCTGCTTGGCCATTTTTCTGAGTCTGTCCCTGTGTCTTGTTCGCTATACCTCTGTCCTTTCAAGAGTCTTTCCAGATGTCTCTCTGGACGGCATGCTCGAGACGTTTGTTATGTTTAGAGTTGTGTTTAAAGTGCAGCAACGCAGCGTAGTTTCGGTTGGCTGAATCTGCCAGAGAACAGCTGCTCCTCCACGCAAGAGGTACACTGTCAAACGCTTGCTCGACATCAACGAAGCTCCGCGCGAAGGGTCCACGTTATCAAATGCCTGCTTGACATCAACGAAGTTGCCGGTGAAAGTAGCTTGGTGCCTCGCACGGCATTTAAGACCTGCCGAGATGTGTAAACATACATTAGCGTCGCAGTATCTATGCTTCAGTTAACCCTCCGTAATCCAGTCATTAATCTCTGACGTGAGAAGAATCAAGGGAGCAAGCAAATGGATTTACTTCGTTGCAATTTGAATTATTATTACATTGATCAAAGGAAATGATCAGTTTAACGAACCGTATCGCTACCAAACCATGGTAGCTAATCAGACAACTGCGAACGAGCGTTTTGATCTAGCGCTTGTGATAATAAATCAGCTGGAACCGTGCGCTTAGATTTCAAGTGGAATCTCGTTGGATTTGGGGTAGAAAGAAAGATGGCTGTCGTCCACCCTCCGGCCTGGACGGGGTATCGTTGCCCCGTCTGCCTCGATGGGGTCGATTATGAGGAACTGGAATACCACTTCCTGTCGAAGCACCGGAAGCTGGTCGTCTATCGGCGACTACGGTTTGACGATGATGATCGGAGGGAAGTGGTCATTGCTGGAAGAAGTGGAGCGATTATTAAGCGGAAGAGAGCCCATCTGAGTCGGTGCTCAGCTACTCGAACGGTCGAACGCTTGAAGTTGACGGTTAGTTGCTCGTTAGTAGTTATGTGTTATTGCAATGCGTTAACTTCCTTTTTTATATGGACTTGGGACTGGCACTGTCTTAGGGTAAAGACAGTGGTCGAGTTTGGTTGTTTATATTTGGAATTTCTTTACAGATGCATTGATAGACTATTATTTGGCATACACATTTGTCATTTGTTGTGAGATTCGATCTTAAAGGCCCTTTAGAAAGAACGAATTACATAACCTGCATATATACAGACGATGTGATTAGATCTGTCTTCGATGTTTTACACCTGATTTTGACCTCCATACATTGGAGGTTGTATCGTATAATATCGTATAATATCAGAATCTATAAATCATCTCTTGCTATGCTATTGTATTTTGTTGTATTTGAGCATTTATAAAACGCCTCTAGTAGGGTTAACCGTTCAGAAGTCCTCCCAGTGCGCAATACCACACGAGAAGAATCAGGTTTTGTAAAGTGAGAAGGCAGAAGAGACTGCCAGACAGAACTGTAGAATGAACAGAATGAGAAAGAGAAGGACCAATTGAGGCAAATGATCGAGACTGTTTCAGAGGTAGGTGCTTGCAGCGTGACTGCCCTGAGGGGAAATAAGAAACTCTTGAAGCTTGTCATTAGTAACAAATACATGCATTGTGTCTCGAGTAAAAATGTATCAGGAGTCATATTGTGTCCTTGGTAATACTGTGCCATTAATGTACAAGGCGTACATACATAACCATCTGGTTATACAGTGCACTGCAATATCATGCAGTAAATAGCAAATTGCAACTGAAAGAGAAACTGTTGTTTAGAGAGTAATTATTGAACTTTAGTGCACGATACAAATGAGCTTTGATGCCGTTTTTGGTATAAGTAAATATATTCTTTAGTTCCTGGCCTGGTGGTATTACCACATGCTTACTTGCCGCGTATCAATAACTGCGCAGCGCTATGAACCGAATCGCTATAGATGTTTGGATTGTGGATTGGAGTTAGGGTTAGAGTTTTGAGTCGACCCCTGAAATGTAAAGGCATTGAAATGCTGTTATATCTACAGTGGTCATAAATCAAGTGTAGCTATCAATTGAGACGGTTATTATTGAGTCGAAGAAAGGTCGTTTTTATGACAGCAGTGTGCAATGTAGATGTTAGTTTTTGCTACGATGTATAATTGTATACATGTGATGTTATGTGTGCAACATAACATGGTCCATCGCTTTCTCATGTTTGTTAAATGATTGCTTGATGGCATGTCAAACAGTCAAACAGAGCAAGGTGTGCCTCTTTGTGTGTAGGTATTTGTTTGTGTGTGTGTGTTCTGGTGTGTGTGTGCTGGTGTGTGTTTGTGTGTAGTGTGAGTTTTTGATAATTTTTTAATATCATTGCAGTGCATTTTTTGGCGTTACTATGTTTTGAAAGCATCTTGTCATAGCAACTTTGTAATTATAGGTTTTGATTCCGTTATAACCGTAGCGGGTGATTGGAATTGTAACAGTGAGGCTGTGTGAATCATTGGTGAGACCCTTTAACAGTTGGAATACTGCTTTCAAGGTGGTGTCCATACCCGAAACACAACATGGAACAACTGAAAAAGTGCAGGGAAGAGCTGGCGGAATAGAATGATTTGGAGTTATAATACGTAATTTGTAAAAATCCTTCTCAGACTTTCCTCTCTCATCTTAAGACAGTTTTATTTGGCCGTGCTGAGGTTGGGAGCGCCTCTGAGTAGCCCCCTTGAAGAGGCGCTATATAAAAGCATGTAATGAATGAATGAATGAATGAATAAATGAATGAATGAATGAATGAATCTGAGTTGAGAAGAAAAACTAGATGAGCTATAGGAGAGAGTGGATGTTAAGCATTACAAGCTTGTTATGCAGTGCTTCTAACCACTTAAAACGCTTGTTATATGTTATGTTAAGAGAGCCCGCTGGCTCAGCATTGTTGTGAGTATTCAGATGCACACAAAACAGCAAGAGTCACTCTCTGCTGTTAGTGCGATGGGTGATGAGTTATAGCGTCTAATATAAATGTGTCTTGATTTAGTATATCGTGCGATCTTGAAGGCAGTTAATTTTAAAATGAATTCATTGTTTGGCTGACAGCCAGTGTTATGAATGCAGTCTGGACTTATATTTTTAGATTTTTATGGTCTTTGTTGCAGCTGTGGAAAGACAGTTTTGAAATGTTTGTGCAGTTCTCGTTTAGTGATGATGCTGATGAGAAGTGAGTTGCAGGAGTCAAGCCTGCTGGAAAGCAGTGCTTGAGCTGGTGGGATTTGGAGCGTATACATAGAAGACGATAGAGATCTGTTTCTTTAAATATCCAGTATGTGAATGTGGAATATGGAATATGGACAAAGACAAAGAATATGGAGAAAAAGATTAACGCCTGCGAAATGTGGATTTGGAGGAAGATGTTGAGAATATCTTGGACAGAGAAAAGAACGAACGAATCTATAAGAATGGAAATTGGATTGGAAAACGAAGAGTCGTTAAAACAATTTGCGACAAGATTGAAGCTAAGATTCTTCGGACATGTAATGCGATCTGATGGTTTGGAGAAGGAAATGATGCTGGCTTGTGGTGAGGGAAGGAGAAGACTCGGCAGACCAAGGATGAAATGGATGGATGAGATACACGACTTAACTGGCATGAATTTGGAAGAACTGAGGGACTTGTCTGCGAACAGAGAACAATGGAGAATGTGTGTGAAGTCGATCGCTAGAACTCTACGAGTTGACAGCACAAGGTGACAAGGTGATGTGAATGTGATCTGATTTGGATAACCCTCTGTATACTGTAATGGTTAGAGAATAGAAGAGATGAGACAAGGATTAGACCCCACAACATGTGATGACTAAGAAGTAAATAAATACTTAGCCACTGAAAGGAACAGACCCGCTAGGAAATCAAATTTGTTGCAAGTCTATAGACTTGTGACTTGAGGAGGAGGAGGAGGAGGAGGAGGAGGAGGAGGAGGAGGAAGAAAAATGAGAGGGGAGAAAGATGAAGAGGAAGAACGAGAGGAAAGGGATTAGGTGGAAGAGGAGGAAGACGAGGAGGAAGAGACAGAGGAAAAGCACTGATGACGATGACAATTAAAGGATTTGATGGGAATATAGCTGACGGTCTTTCTAATGTCTTCTGGGCTGTTGACCTCGACCTTGCACCACCTGCTATTAGCTTAAGGTTGGCATTTGTTGGTTAGTGTTTCCCTCTTATCAAAGTCGATTAGCATTGCATTCCATAATCAATCCAGGATCGGTTGGCAGTTTAAATGACTACGCATTGTGTTTCCCATCTTGTCCGTTTAAGTTTCATTAATGGCCGCACTGAGCAGAAAATCTTATTCGTAGACACGTTTCCGTGTCTGACGTTGATGTTTGAACGTACCTGGTCGATCGTTTGGGGTTATGGGATATACAAGCAGTTACCTGGTTTGTCTCACCTGCATGGTGCCACCTTTCTTCACAAACAGATGCCTGGACGTCTATCATCATATATATGCATGGTGCTTCATCTTTGAAAGCCCTCCCACAGTCCGCCTCAGGACTTATAATCCTCTTCATCCGGATTAATGGGATTAACAGGATTATCTGATTCCGACCGTTTAGCAAAGGTTGGTCTTGCGTTGTGGGCAAGTATTGTTTGAAGTATAATTGCCGACGCATGAAGATACAGTTTGAGCTTCAGTTTAACTACAGTGTGTGTGATGATTACATAAGTCATCTATGATCATTAGCGTCGTACCCTCCTTTAGCTGGGCCCGGGTCTGGCACTGTCAGAGACACTGCAGTCAGAATATGAAAGTGGTGGAGTTCCACAGAGATGCAAATTTTGTACGTGGCCATGCATCTTGATGTGCTGAATCATATTAACCCTAACACCAGCAACATATGAAGTCACTAACAGTGAGCTTAAAATAATAATTAAGAGTAATGCTACGGTTATAATTATTTGTGTCGTGTGTGCAAGTGCAATTGGGTCATCGGTTGGGCGTTGATCGGATACCAACCGCTGCTCGTCTTTTGTTGCGCTCACTGTCCAGACCTCCGTCGTCTGTGTTGAAGCGAAGCGAGGCTGAACGACGACGCCAGTTACTTATCAGTCGCTGTGTGGCAGCACCTGTTTGTATGTATGTATGTTGAGGTGACGTTGATAAGAACGGTCTGCTTAGTTAAGTCATCATAACATGCTGTAAACTATGTTTTGTTAGGCCTACTGTTAGTCTAAACTATGCAACCTGTGTCTAAATGCATTCACCGTTTCTGATTTATATATGTCATCTCCGGGTCCCACTCTGAATTTATATTCGTGAGTCATTCGTTTACGGTATTCTGACAGCCAGTTCTCCTGGGCCTACATTGGCTCCACAGCCACAGTGCCACCATATGGGTCCTCTATGGACATGACTAGAAGTGTAATCATTATGTTAAGCTCTTGATTGCTAGAAGATAGTGTAGGGCGGGCACCACCTTGTTCAGGAGCACTGTGTCTTGTCAAAGTTGCCCAGAAACTTATTTAACCCTGACTAACCATAAAGTTAAGAACCATAGTAAATGGTATGGTAATCATATACCCTCGGTTGGTGAAGGGTTAACACTTTAGCAAGCATCCAAGACCTGTGGGAAGAAAGTCAGAGAGGTAAAGGATAGATTGCGAATGTGGGATTCATTTTGCTCATTAATTCACTCATTCCTTTAGTATCGTCGTAAGTTGTTTTTGAGATGGATGCTCAGAATCTGTTGCAGCTGAAAAGAAAAGTGCAATTTGATTTCATGGCTAGTTTTTAGGCTGGTTTTACAAGACATTTATGGCTGGTTTTACCATATATCAATGGCTGGTTTTATCAGATATCTCTGGCTGGTTCTACTGGATAACCATGGCTGATTTTACCTTGTACCTATATGACGAGCGCAACCATGTAACTGTGGCCGATTTAATACCAGACATCTATGGTTGTAGCCGTCTTAAGTGAATAATTCAAAAATGCGTGGCCTCGTTTCGTGGAGCCAAAGACGAATTATAATATTATGAGATGAATTAAGAAGCTACGTTATAGTGCGGCTGCAGATGATGGTGCATGCGTGGCTGGTAGTAATAGGAATCCTTCCTGTTGGCACCTCAACTGATGCGGGCTGCTGATGCTGATGCTGAAGCCAGCTCATCTCACTGAGGCAGAGGAGGAGTTGGTGCCTGCCTGTGTTCGCTGCTTTTTCGTTTTGGAATTTCGAACCGGATAGAGTTTTCTTTGAGGTTTTCCTAAGCGATGTTTTCATGGTAAGTTGCTGTTGGAGAGTAGTGGAAATAGTTGCTAAGCGTTTCTGTGGAGACGGTTGCTAGGTGTATTTCGTGTGAAGAGTCTGTTGTTGTTTGGTGGTGATTGAACAACTGATTGAGTAATTGATTGATTTGACTGATTGAGTAATTGATCTTGACTGATTGAGTAACTGATTGATTGACTGATTGAGTAATTGATTGAACAACTGATTGATTGATTGATTGATTGAATAACTGATTGAGTAATTGATTGATTGACTGATTGAATTGCTGATTCGTTGATTGATTTATTGATTGCATTTTTGATTGATTTTTTGATTGATTGTCTGACTGGCTGGCTGACTGGCTGGATGGTATCTAGTGACTACTTGATTTACTGTACCTTACTTTACCGTGTACCGTCCTATCTTGCCTTGGCTTACTTTGCAACAAGGTACGAGGTAATGTTGATGAAGCTGTTGGTGTTGGTCTGTGCTTCCTGGTTCTAACTAAGAACATGCCATAGAACGAGATGCACTAAGACTAAGATGCACTAAGACTAAGATGCACTAAGACTATTAGACTAAGACTATAAGACTATTAGGCTAAGAAGGCGTTGTAGACAGACTGCGTGGGATTGGGATGTTGTTGCTGGTCGGTGTGTCTATGCAGCAGACGCTTCTCATTGGCGGACGTCTCTGACCTAGTTTCAATGACCTCCGAACCGAACTAGATATGTGAACACTGTCCTTATTGACCGGTGGATCATATATGAACACCTGTGTGAGAGGCAGGCTGACATACAGACAGGCAGACAAGGAGAGAGACAGAGACACAGACAACCAGGCAGTCATGTAGGGAGCTTTAGACGTCAACCCTGCCTCTTTCATTTCCCCTTCACCTAGTATATCAACAGAAGCTGTTAAGTTTTTGAAGGTGTTCCCACTTTATATTATTTGCTCTTTTGCTGGTTGTCATAGATACCAGATTTTCGGTATTATGTTGCACTGCTTTCTGTTTGGTATGGGAACCAAAATTAATGGTCTGACTTGATGGATGTCATTGAAACCAAATACAGTGTTACTTTCTTACCACTGCCTCACTCAGTGTTGCCTCTTTGCTTCTGCCTGTCTCTGTCTGTTTGTCTGTCTGTCTGTCTTTCTGTATCTCGTGTCTGTCTTTGTCTGTCTGTGTGTCTGACGCTCTCTGTCTGTGTGTATGTCTGTATGTATGTCGGTATGTGTGTCTGTTTGTCTCTATATGTGTCTGTCTGTGTGTATGTCTATATATATGTCTGTCAGTCTCTATGTGTGTCTGCCTGTCTGTGTTGGTCTGTGTCTATGTCTGTCTATCTGTCTCTGCCTGTGTTTCGATAAATCCTCCAAACAATTGTGTTACCTTAAGATGTATTTATTTAACCACAATGAATAGACAGACTTAATAAAATGCTTTGAGTAACTTATAAGTCGTCGTGTGACAGATTTAAAACCGATTATGATTTGATCAGTGTACACAACCGATCGGATGATTAATTTTGATTAATTTTGATTAATTTTGATTAATTTTGATTAGTCGAGACTGACGACACCTGTTAGAATATGATCTTTCTCATCCAACCCATCTGACTTGACGGAGCTGCGTTCTTTTGATGTTGGCTAGCATTTTAATCTTGCCCAGGTATGCGGCAATCGGTCTTACGATAATAATGAACGATAAGCGTCGAGTTTTTCTCTGTGCTGCAGAGGATGTGGCAACCGCTGTGTCTGGAATCTTTGCTGTTTTCAACGCAGCACTTTACCAGACCAGGGAACCCGGTTTAAGTGATACCCTATTAAACAGAAGTCCATGGCCAGACCATTTATATATATTATATATATATAGTATACATATTATAATTATATATATATATATATATTATGCAATTTTTATACACATGCAATGCATGCATACGTACAAACACACAGACACACAGACATGCAAAGGCACACATTCTTTCATCCATACATGCATGCATACATACATACATACATAGTTTTATGCACTTATGCATACATACGTGCATGCTTGACTATTATTCATGCATAGTTTACATTTCACACACGTTCTTATATACAATACAATACACATACAAACACGCGATATAGCATATACATATGCTAGACCGTTCTCTTCTTGGGCACGATAGATTCGTGGCCTACGGTCACGTGATCAACGCCTATAAATAGACCATTGGTGTTCCAATGGTTTGTTGTTGCTGTTGGGGGGGGGGGGGGAATGACGTGGAGTGGGGGGATGACGTGGAGGGGGGATGACGGGGACTGATCCAGCTGATCTGGAGTTTCGCCAGCCAAGCGCTTGGCTGCCTTGTACCAGAGCCGGGTTTCTGGAGCAAGGGCAGCCGTGGCTCCGACCGGCAGCATAGCATAGTCTCTGGAACCTCCATCAATTGAGGTGGAACATCGTTGGCTGGTGTGTTTGGAAACGTTGTCATCATCAGGGAGTGGCTTCCAATCATGGGGCTCTCGTGTTAGCTCGCTCGCTCTATCGTTCCCTCGTTGAAGACGGGTTGCTCGCGAATGTGGCCGTAGACGGTTGCAGGTCTGTAGATCGGATTGTACGAGAAGTCGAGGTCTGCGTCTTTCAGTTGCGTTCATTGGACGGGGATTTTTGGTGAGATTATTTGATCGAAACGAAAACAGAATGTTTTTTTTGGTTTGCGGTGAGGGCTGAGAAGGAGTTGTAAACATCAGGTCTGACCCGTTCGGAGGTATATTTCGTGGCATTGTTGGTGAGGTAGAGAATATTAAGGGAACTGGAGAAAAGGAACTGCACCACTGGATTGGCTGTTTTTTTTTCTGCAACAGGAATTTAAGGAAGTTATTTATAAAAGGAAGCTGTGTTTTGGAGAAGTTTGGATGCGTATCTAAGTTGCGGTGTTTACAGAAGTTGAGCGAACTGTCTGGATTTAGTCGTGACTGTGAATTAGATGCGATTGAAACCATGTGTTGTTGTTTTCGTGTGTAACGAACGAGCTGCGGTGCTTGGGCGTGTAGCAAGAGGCGTGTCTTCCACGGGCATTACGTCTAATTTTCGATCTGCGAGAGATTGTTTTATGGACTTATACCGGTGTGCTGTGTCACGGTGATTTCGGTGAAAACTTTTCTTGAGTTTAGAGGGGAATTTTGAGAGGAACTGTGATATTGGAAGCGGAATATCGTTGGCATGGGATTGACAAGTATAGTTGTGGAATTTAGCGGCGAATTCTTGGTTCTGAAGGCGGATTTTCGTCATTCTAGCGTCGGAATTTAGCGAGGAATGTTTGGATGTGCAGTGGAATTTGGTTTTTCTACCGGCGGAATTGTGTGAAGAATTCTTGTATGTGCAGAGAATTTGGTTATTCTAGTGGCGGAATTTTTAGCAACGGATTCTCCATTTCTTGATACGGAATTTTGCGATATATCTTCGAACGTAAGTGCGGTTGAAGACGACGACGATGTTGTGCTGTGGCAGCGGAAAGAAGGATACGAAGAGGAAGAGGAGAGGAGATCAGCTGACAGGGAACGCTCCTTTGCCACGACCTCACAACGATGAAGGGGCAGAGGTCAAGAACGGGATGTCATCGGAAGAATCAGTTGATGGAACGGGAAGAGGCGCCTCTCCATCTGGAAGGGTCGAGACGTCATCGGTTGGAGTGCAGAGCGATGACGACGTCTGGGTTCAGAGACTCGGTGAAGGTCAGGGTCTGCTTCAAGGTCAGGGTCTGCTTCAAGGTCAGGGAGCGATGGGTGGAGGAGGAGGAGGAGGAGGGGAGGGATACGATCGGAGTGGAATGGTAGCGATGGAAGTGGAAAGGGGATTCAGGGCAACGGATCGGTTGGATACTTCGGTTGAGATTCGACAGGCCATTGGAATGCGCACTCACTCCAGGGAACAGGTAGACACTTATTCTGTATATGTACATTAGTACATATTCATACACGTATACATACGCACTTACTATACACATACATACATGCATACATACATGCATACGTACATGCGTACATACACACATACGTACATACACACATTCACACTTACATACACATGTACACTATATGGCTGGATATTACTGTGCGCCAAATGTTACAAATTCCTTTTGGTAGTCAGGAAGATTTAGCTGACTGACACATTGAAAACAGAAACCAGTCAACTGTTTTTTTTAGCTGACCCACCCGGACCACCCCAATTAAGTAACTGACAACAATGCATTCCAAGTACTTCGCTCTTGGCAACAAACGAATCTGTTTGTACTGATGGACTGATAAGTATGCGTCGTCACTTCGCATGTTGGATGTGTCAGTGTGCCTCGCTTAGTATATAGTTAGCATCGGAGTGATCCCATGGTTATTGGCATTATAGTAATAATATACATGCATAGTTGTATACATCCCTACGGTAATCTATCGTTTTAACGTAATTAATTATTTTTCTCATTTCGGAAAACGGAATAGCGGAATAAATTATACGAAATTTTTGGGCAGTCGCATCATAACTATTTTTCAATATTCCGGCTTCTACTTTTGGCATAAATCATTATCATCAATCAGATTTCCATTTGGTCAAGATTTAATTTAACCAATCCAGCTTCTATTTCAACAATGACAGTTTTTATCAATTCAATTTCTATTTAAATAACAATTATTTTTCATCAACCCAGCTCCAATTTCAGTAATAATGTTTTCGCAAATCCCACTTCTATTGCGTGAAAAATTATTTCATCAATCCGACTTCTATTTAGCAAGAATTCTTTTCGTCAATCCAACTTGTATGCCATCATCGCTATATCCCATGCAATGGCGAATAATTAATTCCGCTAAAACGATAGTGGACAAAATGGCAAATAATTAATTCCGTTAAAACGATAGATTACATACATGCATACATGTATGCAGCTGCTGTCTGTATCTCTGTCTCTGTTTTTGTCTATCTGTGTCTCACTGTCTATGCGTTTCTCTGTGTGTTTGTCTCTGTCTCTCTGTCTCTCAATGCTTCTGTCTTTCTGTTGCATCTCTTTCTCACTGTTTGGCTGTTTGTCTGTCTGTCTCTGTTAGTAAGTATATTACTACTCTTACTCTCTTTCTGTGCAATGTATGCATGCATGCATACATGCGTACTTACATAGCATCACATTGCATATGCATGCATGTATATATGCATGCATGCATCATGCGTGTGTGGACATTATCATGCATTGTACGTGACCACTTTCACGTTTATACTGTTAGCAGAGACACTCTTTTGAAAAGTGCAGCTAGAGTTTAATTTTCAAGTGACAACAATGTCGGTGATTAATTACAGACATTGTTTAAATTACACTAGGTCCGCTAGATTGCGTGTATACTTGAGTGGCTTGGCCCGTGAAAAGGCAAAGCGTGCAAGCCATGTGAAAGTTTATCTAGACTATAGAGCTACTCATCAGCTTGGCATGCATTGTGTGATGAATTGTGATTGGCCAATATCGGAGTCGACGGATTGGCTGACGGCAGGGTGCGATGACGTAGCTAGGTCGTGACCTCGATAGCCTGACGGCTCTGGCCAGATGTCAACGGCATTATTATCTAACTGGGACGGGTCAGATCAGAAAGTTGAACCGGCCTCATTTGTTTCAAAACGATTAAATTAGATTAGATTAGATTAGATTAGATTGGACAGTGCACGGATAGATAGATGGTCGATGGTGTTTGGAATGCGAAAGAGGTATGCGAGAAGTATTAGGGCAGATGAGGAATGAGGATTTGTGGGTTCAGTTCGCAGCGAAAGATCTGCACCGAGATTGCAAGAGATGTAGATTTATGACGTCTGGTGCAGAATGACAGAGAGGGAGACATACAGACAGACAGACAGACAGGCAGGTAGGTAGGTAGGTAGGTAGGTAGGCCGGCAGGCAGGCAGACAGACAAAAACAAACAAACAAATAGAAAACAGAGACAGAAACAAGCGGACAAGCAGAGACATAGAGAGAGTCAGAGACGCACAGCGATAGACAGACAGAGACATAGAGAGACAGAGTGGGAGGGAGGCAGAGGGTGTGAATTTCAACTGGCGTCTATCTCTACACGGCAACACGTTCCAGTGATGAATGTATACTGTATAGTCTACTTTTTGCCTTCAGGCTTTTTCCGTTTCTCATCAGACTACGAGTTCTAGGCAGCGAGCGAATGAAATCTATGATGATTGTGTTACTCACGATTCATATGAAATGCCGACGTACATCTGTGCACAGAATACGTACAGACTACAGTCGTGCATTTAAAACCATAATAATCATACTTTTTTACTGTGGCTTCCCACTTCACCTCTTCGCCATTCCTGCCAGTTTCCTGGCTTTGACCCATTCTCTCCCCTACTTGACATGTATTCCCTTGATCTCCAGTGGCTCCTCCCTCGGGTCCATTCCTTGCCGTAGCTGCTTGCCTTAAACTCATTCATTGCCTTCAATTGTCTCCTCTGTTCGACTTGTCTTTCATTGACGCCTTGCCTGACCCAAACGCTTCGACTTGCCTCAAGATCTTTCTTTGGTGGGTGAATATGGAACTTGCCTTGTTGCCGCTGTTGTTTACCAGTGACTAAGGCAAGTTGCAGACTGCCTGGCAAGGCTATGTAGTCAACAATAATTAGATGTAGGCCTAGACCGACACGTAGGCGTAGGCTTAATATGCCTAACACTATAGGCTTAGGCCGGCGCTGTTAATCTGGGAATGGCAGAATGTTCTTTTTGTGTGTACGTCGAAGCCAGCAGCCTCCTTCTGCTCAAATCGTTTCGTTGTGTTTACTATATAATATATATATATATATATATATATATATATATATATATATATATATTTATATATATATATATACAGTATATCGGTGAAAATGACTGAAGCCCACAATGTATATAAATCTGGTTAGGATAATTGGATTTGATTAGGTAGCGACAAGAAGGCCTTTCATTCCAAGTTCCTTAATCTATCTGTCTGTCTGTCTATCTGTCTGTCTATATGTCTGTCTGTCTGTCTATCTGCCTGTCTGTCTGTCTATCTGCCTGTCTGTCTGTCTATATGTCTGTCTGTCTGTCTATCTGCCTGCCTGTCTGTCTATATGTCTGTCTGTCTGTCTATCTGCCTGTCTGTCTGTCTGTCTGTCTGTCTGTCTGTATCTGTGTCTCACTCGCTCTCTTTTGCGCTCTCTCTGTCTCTGTTTATCTCTGTCTCTCTCTGTATCTCTGTTGCATTTCTCCATGTATCGCTCTCTCACTGTCTGTCTGTCTCTCTCTGTGTATCTCACTCTTTCTCTATCTGTTTGTGCCTGTCTGTATTTCTTGATGGGGTGGTGTTCATTGGGGGTACTTGTGCTCTGAACATGGCACTGACTTTATGCTGTGTGTGTGTGTGTCAGTGTGTGTGTGTGGGGAGGGGAGTGTGTTACTTTCTGATTGGTATCTTCCTCTTCTGGTTACCCTGGTATCTCCTTCCTAGGCAACTTTAATTGTCCGACGTCACCATTCCTGTCTCGATATTAAGCATCTTTATTAAGCTTTCCATATCCAACTGTCATCAACTAGTCCAGAATCATCTGTCGTGGTCTTCCTTTTATTCGCTTCACTTTCGTTTCTCCTTCTGTGACCATTCTTAGCAGTGAATCTCCTCCACTCAGCATGTGTACTATACCCACATCATTTGTCTGTCTCTTTTATTGTGTTCACTTGGACTCTTTCTTCTTGTGGGGTCATGCTCAATTGCTCATGATCTATACAATGGACAGAGTGTTGTTCTGTTTCGATCTGTGCTGATTACTGGAAGACGTGCTATAGGTGGAGAAGTTATTCAATGTTGAATTTTACCATTTTAAAGTTTCCGAATTGGATGATGATCTATATGGAAGGAACAGTGGGCCTTTCAGTTGAGTCTGTTTCGCGTTTGTTTCAATGTTTTCATCCAGCCTTCCATCTGTTTTTTCAGCTTACAAAGTGGTCTCAGCTCTTGCAAAAAGTTCTGTTAAGTTTTTAAGACTTCACCATTGAAACATTGTTTGTTGCTTCTGTACTTCTGACTTTCCCATGGAAAACTCGGCTGAACGTGGATGTCTACTGTGGGACGCTGCAGTTATATTTTTCTGCCTTGCTTGTAGAATTCTTGTCTGTCTCTATCTTTGTCTGCCTGCCTCTGTCTTTGTCTGTCTCTGTGTTTGTCTGTCTGTCTCTGTGTTAGTCTGTCTGTATTTGTCTGCCTGTCTTTGTCTGCCTGTCTCTGTCTTTGTCTGCCTGTCTCTATGTTTGTCTGTCTGTCTCTGTCTTTGTGTGATTGTCTGTCTCTGACACTGTTGTGTCCTGGGCATTCCACCTTTTTTGTGTATTAAATGGTCAAAGGTTACAAGGTTAGCCCTGTGTGTCCTATGCACAGATCAACCACTTGGTCTTCCGAAAGATCTCAGTGGTCTTCTTCATGATTTTCTACAGTGTTCTCCTTTGTTGGTCCTTCACCTAGAACACTTCCCTATATCTTCCTCTCTTCCAGTGTCCACTGAGTCAGTGCTATCATTCAAGCCACTCTATAAGTCTACAACTCTTGCACTGAGAAATTTCCGCCCTAAATGGTCTATCAGGCTTCAATAATTTATATTAAATCATTTATTTTCAAATAATTTGTGACCGTGTTCTGCACTGTACACTTTAAATTTTGAATACAGCCAGCAGGCTCGATTCTGCAGTCATCATATTCGTTGGGGCTGTGGTGTATTGATATGTTTGGTGCCTTGGAGTCGAAAGGCTGCAGGTTCGAATCCACCTCAAGTCACAGCGTATAGGGACCCTGATCAAGTCATTCACTCACAATTGCTCTCGCGCTTTGGCGTGAAACTCCGATTCAGTGCCCGCACTGTAGTCGGAAGTGCCTCTGAGTAGAATTCTTGAAGGGGTGCTATAAAAAAATGCTCATACATGTACAATACATTATGTACAGTTGTAATACCAAATAAACACTATACAAGGATTTTTTTTTAAAGTTGTACATATATTATATTATAAGTCGTTGTGTTGTGTGTTTGCTGTAGATATCGGACGTGATCGTCGCTGGTCAAGACCGGAGTCTATCAGCGAGAGAAGCACTTCTCTTGTGGAGCAGGCGCACTGTGGCTGGATATCCAGGAGTCAACATCAGAGACTTCAGTCGGTCGTGGAGAGATGGTCTGGCTTTCGTTGCCATCCTACACAGAAACAGGTATCTTATAGCCTACCGTTGCGAAGTCATATTCATTCATTCATTCATTCATTCATTCATTCATTCATTACATGGATTTATTATTGTGCCCCTTCAGGGTTGCAATTCGTCAGGAGAGCTACCAACCCAACCTCGGTGAAAGAGAACAGTTTTACGGTTGCGGTAGAACGTGTGAGAGAAGACACTTTGCAATATTTAGGTGCAGGTCTGGAGGCAGGTATGGAGGACGTAGCCCATTGCAGACCGCAGAACCAGCAGCAGAGAAAGCATGTTGCTGCCTATAGTGGAAGTATGCAATATGCATGTAGGAGACACGAAGTTCGCTCTGTGCAGAGGAGCGAAGGGAACGGTGGATCTTGATCATGGATCCTGTGCGGAAAGCCTGAAAATGTTATATATACCGAGAGACTTTGCCCGGATGATGGTGTTTCCGTTCATTGTGCTCGAGAGCTGTTGACATTAGCCAATGACCGTTTAGGAAATCAGTTTCGCCGGAACCGGGTTATTTGGTCCGTTTGATACCAGACCAGATTCCAGGGGGGAGGTTAGGCGGAGGAGATAGCACTGTTTTATACAGATTATAAACTGCAGCAGATTATTTTGATGGGCTGTTTATTAACAGGCGAATTGCAGCGGGTCGTACTATGCTATTCCTAGATATTCACTGTTATTCAGTCTATAGGCCTATGTGCGCTTGTGTGCATTTACCCACATCCCAATACATGCAGCAGTTCATCATAAATATTATGCTATAGTAAAACTAGAAGTTTGATGAGAGGTGAAAACATGATGTTGATGCTGAACTATTGCAGTAACATTGGAAGTTAGATGAGAATATTTACAGCAGCAGTAGAAGTTGGATGCTCGATAAAACCATGGCATTTAATGTAATTATTGTGGTAAGACTATAGAAGCCGGATGTGCAATCAAAATACGTTTAGTAGAAGCAGAAGTTGGATGATTGATGAAAAGTGGCAAAAAATGTTTCAGATAGTTTAACGACGACGTACGTATTCGGACTTGAGTAGGCCTAAATGCACGCAGTGCAACCGTACTATGTATGGACAATGTAAATTTAGACGATTTCTGGCCATATTTTGTCATCGAATTGATTTCTGCCAGTTTGAATGGGTACCATGCCACTTATCGTGTTGTATTGTATAAAAGTTATTATGAAAATTTGTAAGGTGCCTCTCTCAGTACTACATATTCAGAGGCGCTCCCAGCGTGACAGCCACATTGAAATGATGGTCTTCAGGGAGTGAGGGTACCCTGACTAAGCTCTTATAACACATTAAGGATGGCTGTGTAGTGGACTCCCCTTGTAGGCCTACCGATTACATAATATGCAGGAGTCAAACGCTTGTAAAATTTATTAGGTTTGTAATGTAGTGCTCTTTTATCTGGAGTCTTGTTTTCTGATGTTTGTTATTCTTGTTTGTGATGTTTGGTGATTGTTTGTTGCTGTGCAATCTCAACTCAGGCCGGACCTCATAGATTACCAGGGGGCACGACAGCGTAGCGCTCGACAGAACCTCGAGATGGCGTTTAATGTGGCCGACCGAGAGCTTGGAGTTACAAAACTACTCGACCCTGAAGGTTTGTTCAATCAATCAATCGATCGGTCGGTCAATCATTCAATCAATCAATTAATTAATTAATTAGTCGATAAATCAATCGATCTATCAATTGATTGACAAACCAATCAATATAACAATTAATTACTCGATAAATCAATCAGTCAATTAATCAATCAGCCAGAATTTATAATCCAATTTGTTTTACCAGTCATCAAGCATAACATGTCCTTTCGCCTGTCATCTTTCAGTTCTACGTGCCATCGAAATCGTAATCATAATCGTAAGCTCGACATTTCATAAAGCATTGATTTTCATCTATTCACGATCGCTGCGTCACATCAAACGGGTTGTCCAGTAAGACCTAGACTTAGGTAGATCTCACATAAAAAATGCGGTACGTAAAAGATTCAAATGGAAAAAGAGACGAGAGAAGACCAAGATTCTAGATTATATAACTGAGGACTTAACTCAACTGCAGGGTCAAGCTTTGAAGTCAAATAACTTTTAATTTGACCTTATCTTCGGGGTTTGTCACGTGAGAGTGCCTCTGAATAGCGACTGTTCTATGAGGCGCTTTATAAATTCTCAGCTACAACATTCACTTTGACTAACACTACGGTCTGCAATGGACTTGACATAATTAATTAATTATGCTGATTATATTATTCGTGACTCAAGAGCTAGACCCTGTTGAGTTAAATGGTCGAGTTCTTGCCGACTTAACACAACCAGTTACAATGAAATATATGATTAAAGAAATTTATAAAGAATTGAATCCGATCGGTGCAAACGGTCAGATAGAGGGAGGCCATGGCCGGGTGTCTGCATAGTAAGCCAAACTTGGGAAATTATGCGATTTCTTTCACTCGTGAGATAATTTATTCTTACCCACCGCTGCCATATTTTCATGGCATTCTGAACTGATAATGATAATGATGATGATCTGTTGTTGTCTGGTTTAATCAGATATTGATGTTGAGGAACCAGATGAGAAGTCATTGATCACGTATGTCTCATCTCTCTATGACGTCTTTCCGGAGGTTCCAAGCGTTGAGCAGTCCGTGCGAGACAACGTAAGTAGACTACGACTCTCAAACCTTTCATCTTTCTTTTGATCTTTTCAAGGGAGAGTTTCAGGGTTGAATCTGGTTGAATCCTGTTGAATCCTGTGGTTGAATGTGACATTTGATGTATGTGTGGATGTGTTCATAAGTATCTGTAATCTACCATCACAACGTGCGATAGCTAGCTTACAGAATCACTTGAGTCGACACTTGCTCCAGAACTTTATTCCAATTCACTTTATCGCTAACATTTTGCAAAGAAGATAAATTTACATAAAATAGATCTTCGTATATATTCCGATTGGTTCTACTAGAGCAGCGTTTCCCAAACTTTTTGGGCCACGGAACCCTTCGCGCCCTAATATTTTCTCGCGGGACCCCAATCTCAACAAAACGCATTAAAACATACATAGCGCCTGGCCTACCAAAGACGCACAAGGTGCTTTTCAAAGCTGTTCAAGGAAACGAACTTCCTGCCGTCCGTATAGGCCTACCCTCTTCCCACTACAGCGCGTGATCCATTATATAACTTTAGAGACAGAGCTCACAATTTCATCCTCCCCAATAAAGACTCGTTAAGCTTTTCCCCAGGAATGTCATTGAAAATCATGTACTAAACTATCTTGACCATAAGTTTTAAGCAGTAATACTGTCAATTTTGCTAATGTAAACCTTTCAGCGTTCTGTCTATTGTTCATTGATTTAAACGAATATACATTATACTATTATAGAAAGTTTATTTTTCTAGAAAAAAATTAAATTTCGCTGTTTTGAAAACCATGACTCATGGATCCCTATAGGTCTACTCGGTGTCTTCTTTTCCGTGCTCTGCCCTTAGGCAGGTTCGAATGTTTGACGTCTCCATTCTTCTCTATTCTGCGCTTTCATTTTCAGCTTCTGATAGCCATCTTTCATCATCCAGTCTAACAGTCTTTGTCTTGGTCTGCCTCTCGTTCTTTTTCCATCCATTTTCCCCTCTATGATTGTTCGTAGCATCGAGTCTCCTCTGAGTGTGTGCCCGATCCATCTTCTTTGTCTTTCTCTAATTGTGTGTATCATCGCTCTCTTTTCTCCGACTCTTCTCAATACCTCCTCATTGCTGATATGATCCCTCCAGCTGATTCTTTCTATCCTTCTCCCTAACCGCATTTCAAATTCTCTTGATGTCTTCCATTCGTATCTACGCTGTTAGCTTCTATATGTGGATTCGTCATTCATTTATGGAGGCCTACTCGGTGTAGGCCTCCATAAAATTAGAATGCAAACAGCTCTTGTTTCTTCTCATGCATTTGTCTATGAATGACTTGATGCTTGAAAGCTGGATTCTCATTGCCAGCTGAGCTGCATGCATTTCGTAGAATTCTATACTTTGCTTCTGTTCCAGTAAAATATGAGAATGCAATTTCGTAGGCCTGAAATTTTTACGTGGCAAATGGTAAAGCATGCCAATTGCAGCTAATGGGGGGGGGGATTCCTTAACAATCCCATTCCAGACACTGATCAGTGAAGATTGATTGGAATTCTATTTCATTTTGGTTATGTCAATAAGATGTTCGAGGTCTTCATTAGAATTAAGAGTTAGTTGGTTTTTCGCTTGGGCCTACTTTGAATGGTTTCATATCCAAGTTATTATAATCTTTCATAGTAAAACAGTATTTAACCATCTTTTCGCGGAACCCCTGCGCCCACCCCGCGGAACCCACTTTGGGAAACGCTGTACTAGAGCATTCTATGCACAATGTTCAATTTTGATGTAGTCTGTTCTTTGTCAGTTTAATTTAATCCAGACAACACTGAGCTTTCTCGGTTGTGTTGTCGTCCATCTGGAATGATCTCCATCCTTCAAAGCTGCATTCATAACATCTGACCATCAAACTTTGTTTCTTAAATTGCTGAAGTCTTTTTCTTTGGCCGTGGCTGCACCAATGACTTATTGAACCAGAAATCAGTATATGTGTATATATAACGTGTAAATATATAATTATATTTCTTGTCCCTTTTTGTCGTACCGCTACTATGCAGCGAAGAGCATTTTCCGTGGTGGGTCCAGCTATCTGGAATGGCCTCCCTGCGGCTCTCCGTTCGCTTCCCCGTGACTCTGCTGGCTCTTTCTACCGTCTTCTCAAGACCTTTCTCTTTGACCAGGCCTGGGTTGGGAGCGCCTCTGAGTAGAGATCTTGAAGGGGCGCTAAATAAATTTATGTGATTGATTGAGTGATATGTATATGATCCATGCATATTATGGCTGTATTGGCTGTCATGTCGATGCATTTTATCTATGAACTGATTGTTTATAATAATTGTTGTTGTTGTGGCTTAGGAGGTGATGTTACGTTGGGACGAATATCGCGACCTTGCGACTTCTCTTCTTCTATGGATCAACAAATCAACGATTGCGATGCAAGATCGCAACTTCCCAGCAACACAGATTGAACTGAAGGTCGAATATGATCACCACCATGCAGATATAATTATACCTTACCAGGCTTACCTACTTCATGCGTTCTTGTCATGTTTGTGATTAGCCTTTGTTTGGAGGAGAAGGGTATTTAATTGTAAGGTAATGTATGTAATTAATGTGATTTGTCATTTCTATGGCGACGTTTGCAGTCATTCAGTAGTGGTCCCAGCACGAATACCCCGAGAGAAAAATAGGTCTTGAGAAGAGAGAGAGATGTAATGTAGAAAATGATCCAGAAAGATGAAAGTAATTATCTTCTTTGCAGCTCATCTACATGTATAGGTTGATCCACTCCTCTTTGATCAGCAATTACCGGTACTGGAAAAGTATTGTTCTTGGTTTATGTATAACTTTGGCCAGCTTTCATTATAAGTTGCTATTACTTTTTTATTGCGGTAATTATTATTAGTATATTTGTATATTTTTTAATGCTAATTATTAGTTTTGTTATTATTGATTGCCTCAAGTTAAAAAGAATCCCTCCGTGACTTCAAAATTATTTGAAGCGCATTATTATTATTATTCTTATTATTTTTTTATTATTTTTATTATTCTTTTATTTCTACTTTTATTTCTATTATGTCTATTACTATATTTTGTGAAGTTGCTACATAAGTGCATGCTGAAGTTTTCTTCCAGCATTAATGTTGTGATGTCATAGTGTGCAAGCTCAATTTAATTCTGTCTTTGATCATGAATCGTAAATATTATTATTAATTTCATTGTTATTATTAATATTGCTATTGCTTAATTATTATTATTATTATTATTACAATTAATATTAATTCGTTCGTTCAAAAATTTATGTTGCACCTCTTCAAGAGAACTACTCAGAAGCACTCACGACTCTAGCTCCACAAAAATGCACAGTTTTAAATTGAATAAAGAAAAGCTTGAGTAAAGATCCCCAGGAAGCAGGCTTAGCTCGCGTGGAAACCCATTGCAGACCATTGCAGACCACTGGACCCATCGTGGAAATGACTCGATTCTGTATAGTTGCAGTTCGTGCAAATTATGGAACCAGGAGCATAGAGAAGAATGGAGGGTGATGGCCTTGTATACATGTAGAGCAACAGAGCTCTTGCATGTAGTCTGGAGTATTGCCATTGCCAAACCAGAGCAGTGATCTTATACTCAATGCCCTGCCTGGTAGGAAGCCAGTGTAACATCTCCAGCATATAGCTGTACACATCACCAAATTTAAGAATTTTCCCAATTGGACGCATTTCAGAGCGTAAGACTTGGCATAGGAGCACTATTCACTATTTGATTGGATGATGTCATCATTGTTGTTGTTATTGAGATGATGCTGAGAGTAGATTGGTTGGATGTTTTCAATTTGTTTTCATTGTTGTTGTTTTTGTTCGTGTCGTGTGTAGATGATGTTGAATGATTTCGGTCGATTTCGAACGGAAGACGTACCACGAAGACTTCACGACAAATATAGATTAGGAAATCTATTCGAACAGATGAACGTGAGTCGATTGAAACTCACTCTGTTGCTTGTATTCTTCGTTCAATGCTATTCTTCGGCCCAAAAAAGATTTGTACGTCGAAGTGATGTGTTTAGGACTCTATCTTAGGACTGGTTACTCGTTAAAATTCTGTGTGCATTCAGTTTACTTTCAGTCATAGATGTTATTCCACTTAAATTTCCGTTTCTAATACTAAAGATTATGTCTTGAATCTCTAATGCGATTGTTTTACTTTGAAAACATTATTATTATTCGTCAGTCCATCTTCTTCATAGATGTAATTAATTGAATGATTTTCTTGTGATTAACAATGTTGAGTAATGCAAAAAAACTATGTTAAATGATGTTTATTGTTACATTATGTGAAAACAATGTTAAATTATGTTTATTGTTACATTATGTGAAAACAATGTTAAATGATGTGTGACAGTTCTGGTGTTTATATTCAGAGTTCCTCCGCTTCTCCATCGGCATTTCCACTGGAGTCGGAACTCCATCCGGAAAGCATCAGCCGTCTGTGGGAGCGTTTCATGGCCTCTCAACAGGAAAGGGATCTTGCGCTTCTCGCAGAAATCTCCAGGTCGATATTATAATATTCCTTTGAAATTTTCATCATTGTACTCAGAGCTGCTGAAGCTTCACAAAGCATATTGATTGATACCATTGTGTATAATGATGATTATTCATTAATTCAGAAAATTTATATAGCGCCTCTTCAAGAGAGCTACTTGGAGGTGCCCTTCTCTGACGTGACCTTACTAGACCTTTCCTTCCCTGACCTTATTAGAGTCATTCTGTACGTTTTGCATGATACAGCCAAATTGCTAATTCAACATCTTGCCTTGCCATTCTTGCCATACCTTCTCGCACCTTTCCTGACCGGACATGACCTATTAAATATGACCTTTCCTGATTTAACCTGACCTTTTCTAACCTAATCTAACCTGGATCTTTTCTGACCTTCCCTGAACTTTCCTGATATAACCTTCCCTTTCCTGACTGTCTCCACACCATTCCCTGACCTAGCCAGATTTTACTTGACCTCTCCTGACCCGACTTGTTTTGGCCTGATCTAAGATCTTGCTTTACATTATCCTTTTGTTCTGCTGCTGACCTCACCTTTCATTACCTGCCTCTACCAGTTTATGTCTATACATTTACTTGCATGATTTAAATACATGTGTGCCGCCCTGAAGACACTGCTCATCATTGTCTTCTGCTCATCATTGTCTTGTATTCCATTGTTCTTCAGACTGGAACGACTCCAGCGTTTGGCTGAGAAGGTGCATCGCGATTGCAACACTTGCGAAGACGACCTTGATGGCGTTGAACATCGACTTGCAGAGGTAAAATCACATTGATGATTTCTGTGTCCCTTTTTATATTACTCATGGTGCTATATCAATTTTCGTATTATGTGTGATAATGTTGGTGCTGTTGCTTGTGTTATTATGTTAGACTGGATATGTGTTTCTCATTCTGTGTTTGCTCCATTGTTTCCCAATAGACCATAGTTATTGAAAACGTTTTTTCTTTCATTTTTTGTTCTTCGCAGAAAATTAACGTTTTTCCCCTTTTTTATGTGACCTTATTTATTTATTTCTCCACCGTCTGTAATTATTTTCATTAATTTTATTTTTGTCTGGTGTCGATATCAATTGTTTTGATTTCTCAATTTCCTATTGAACTAAAATAATTGTTGTGGATCAATGTTACTTCCTTTTGCTCATGCCTCCATTATGCAGAACCATACCTTTTAGGTGGTAGAACCCTCGACCCAGAATTTCCCCCCATTGGCAATATGCTCCCTTTCTAGAACCCCTTCTCAGGCATTTCTCTCTCATCATATGACTGTTTTATTTCACTGCTTGTGTACTGCAATCAGAAAGTGCTGTGCTTTCTCCATGGCTGACCTTCCGACCAGATATGTTCTCCCTATATAATAATCTTCGTCAAATGCCTATTGGTCTCACTGTCTCATTTCTCACTGTTTTTAAGATGGTCTTATTCGATCGGGATTAGTCTCCTTGAATGGGTGCAATATCAAACTGCTCTAATAAACAAATAAACACACATGCAGACGCTTACTAATAATAATAATAATAATAATAATAATTATAATAGGCATAATAATAATAATAATGATGATGACGATTTCTATGGCGTCGTAACACAGCACATGACGTTACAAAGGCACCTCTACAAACAAACATGCTGTCTGGCTGAAATACGCGTTCGTTTTCTCAAACCTGCCATCAACTTATTGTCGTGTGCAAAGTTGTCATCCATTGAGGCAGGGCTTCATCATGTCATGTCGAAACTGTAGTCTGAATCATTCATCAACCATTTACTCACACAATGCTCTGCTCTTTTTTCTTCGTCGTCGTATGATGTCTATCTACAGAATGACGAGAGATGTATGTCTTTTATTTGTTCGTTTTACGTTGAAAACTGTCGCTACAGTCTTTCAACGTTTAGAATAAACGAGAAACGCTACTTAATAGTCACTGTTCAAAATACATCGACCGTATCAGTACATACATTCAGTTTTGACATGCATGAATGCATAGTCGCGTAAACACGTTGATTTGTAATGTATAATTATATTATACATACACATAATACACACATACATATACCGGTATTTACTTGCACGCACATGCAGACATACACATGCACATATAAATAACTGTATACGCATCAATCAATCAATCAATCTATAAGAATTTATGTAGCACACTTTCAGGATTTCTATTCAGAGGTGCTCCTGGCCAGGCCAAGAAAAAAGTCTTCAACAGTTGATCAAACTGATAACAGTTCTTCACTCCTCTAAATACGCCCATGGTTCCCCTAAATACGCCCGTGGTTCCCCTAAATACGCCCGTGGTTCCCATAAATACGCCTGTGGTTCCCCTAAATGCGCCCATGGTTCCCCTAAATACGCTCTTGGTTCCCCTAAATACGCCCATGGTTCCCCTAGATACGCCCATGGTTTTCCTAAATGCGCCCATGGTTCCCCTAAATATGCCCATGATGGTTTCGACTAATGCTGACCAGGTCTTATACTTTATTGTTGGGTATGTGTGCTGCAATGTCATTTAAATGAGGTTGACTTGCGTGTTTGCTTAGGACGGTGCTCGTATGGACAAGATGCATTCACTGGAGGCAAAGCGATGTTACGAGGCGACGGCTCACGCTCTGAAGCTCGTTGAAGACAACCTTCGAATGATGACATCTGATGTGAACAGCCTCAAGGAAGGAAGGTTCCACCAGGCGGAACAACTCCATCGAAGGTAGCTACGTCTACCACCCTTTCTTCCGTTTTCCTACTGGCTTGGATTAATCCATTGTGACGGTGGGGATGAGGTGGGGATCAGGGGGTGGGGTCAGTCCCTCGGATCCCTTTGTTCTCCTACATCTGTTGAATTGTAATTTTAATGTGGTGGTGCATTATAGCGCCATTTAATCGTCATCATCATACATCATCGTCGTCGTCGTCGTAATGATGCTAGCAATGGCGTCTTTGACAAGCAGTCATGTGACCGTTATTTATATCATCTGTTGCAGAGTGTACATATTGAACCAGCGTTGGGCGAGCCTCAGTGCTTCTCTGCAGACCTGGTTTGATGCGATGGCGCTGCGATCAGCCACCCGTGAAGCGACTGGTCACAGAACACCGACGCCAACAGATACAGCGGCCGCTCAGCGCCACCTGCAACAGACTCCGGACCAGTTGCAGCAGCCGCAGCATCTCGCTGAGGTCCTTCGAAACCTACAGCAGTGCGCAGACTGGGTCGCGAAGAAACAGGTCAGGCATTGCTGATCTGATCCTTGCTTCTTCTCGATTTTACCATGGAAATGTGATTAATTAATTAGGAAAATTAATTCACTGATAAATTAGCAAATTAATTAATTAGTTAGTGATTTATTAAGTAATTAATTTATTATTTTGTTCATTAATCCGTCAGTGCATTCACGAAACAGTGGCACTTGTCAAACGAACGAATGGATGGATGGATGAGTGGGTGGATGGATGGGTGATGTTTCGGTGGTTGGTTAGGCTCAATGGGTTGATGGGTGGATGGATGGGTGAGGGAGTTTGGGGTGGATATCTGGGGATGGGTTTGGGGTGGATTGATGGATGGATACATGAGTGGATGGGTTTCATGGATGGGTGGATGGATAGATGGATGGGTTGATGGATGAGTTGGTTGGTGAATGGATGGATGAATAGATGGATTGATGGGTGATTGGGTTATTGGATGGCTGGATGATGTACTGATGTGTTTGTAAGTGAAAGGGGCATAGTTGCCAATTGGATTGTGTGCTCTCTTTTCACTCTTTTTACTCAATAGAGAATCCAGATTTCAGCATCTGCCGATAGATATCTTTACCTTGCAGTGGCCTCATTCTGTCATGCACAGTTCCTCAGAAACATTGATTATCTGTGCTATTAAAGAAGGAGGACAATTATACGAAATTATGCCGTACTCTTGTGCTTCCTACTGCTGTACATATTCACATTAGAAATATTTTAAAATAAACGAATATTTTCAAGTTCAATTGATCGAGTTTCTTGTGCGATAATAATATAACGAGAATGATGATGATGATGATGATGATGATGATGATGATGATGATGATGATGATGATGATGATGATGATGATGATGATTTCGTTGACAGGATGACCTGGAATCGGCCGGATTCGGACGCGATTTCAGTTCGGCGAGGGAAGCCCTGGAGCGACAGCGTCAAGTGGATGAAGAGATCCAGAACTTTCAAACTGACCTTGAAGAATGCATCGCTGTCAAGGTCAGCGCAGTCGACCACCATGTCATTCTATGCCACAACATTCTATGCCACAATTCGTAGTTTTTGTCCTTTATCATTTACTCTATATTTGTTATTTCTCTCGGTTCAAATCAAACAAATTAGAAGTAAGTTTTTCTATTTTTTAATGTGTTTTTAAATTTGGGATGTTATGTTTTTTTAATTTGATTTCTATTCAGTTTTGGAGATTTGGTCAGCAGTTAACCCTGTATGTGTCTCATGTAAATTTTGCACCTTAAGATTACAGGCCATGCTTCCCAACTTGGTCTTGCCCCAAAATATCTGTCTATTTGCCTTAGCCTCACTCAGCGACATCTATTCGCCCTGGTGATCTATTGACCGTTTTGACCTTGTCCCGCGTGTTCAGTGTGCCTTGGCTCAGAGCCGAGCATTTGCTGTCATAGGTCCATCCATGTGGTAATTTTTACCATCGCTTTGCATAATTTCGGCCTAATAATATAAATAAGTTATTCCACAAGAATTACTTTCATGTATGCTTGCGACTGTAATATTGCTATTTTCAAGAAAATAAAAATAGAAATCGGTGCCTTAGAAGGTTCTGATTCGGATATCTGATTAAGGTCATCATGGTGTTTATTGTAATGAAGTCGTTTTGAAAGCTTTCAGCATTTGTTTTTGTAGCGGTCTCTAGCAGTGGGCAGCCAAGAGGCGAGGGTTTACGGTCAGCACCTCGCGAAACTTGAAGATGCGTATTCACAATTAAAAGTCAGTTTTCTTTTCTACTTCTCCATTACTGATCAGCTTCATCAGAATGTCAATTTCATCTTGCTACCTTGACCGTCTAAGATTGAGCACTTTTCTGATATCCTATGGACACATTGGCAGAATGAGTTAAGGCTGTGATAGAGGGAGTATGGGTTTTTTGAGCCTCACTGTGAGACGGTTAAAAATAATATGCAAGGTGGCCACAACTCTGGAAAACAGGGATCGTGGAATACTTGGTGAATTTCTTAAATCTATAAATCACAAGGAAAACTCAGGGAATTCCTCCAGCACTCAGAAATTTCTTCAGATCTGTTACACACATAATTTGAAATGTCACTTGAGGCTATTATTATAAAGTTTTTGCTTTGCATTCAAATGACACGAAGTGACTTCTCGCTACAGTCACAAAGGGTCCACTCAACAGATGGTGCTGGCAAAATGAGTGGTAGGATGTGATTGGCACGATCCTGCTGGCTGCTGACTTTGTATTTGACTCCTGTAATAACTTGTGATCATCCGCTCAATCTATGAATTGTAATCATACTGCGTTGTGTCAGTTGAAATAAAATAAAGATTATTATTATGATTACGATGATAATAATTATGATGATAATAATGATGATAATAATTATGATGATAATAATTATGATAATAATGATGATGATAATAACGATGATGATAATAACGATGATGATGATAATGATTGTTTAATTCGTGTGTGGCATGACAAACACAGGATTCATCAAAGCTGCATTTACTTGCACTCGACTCTCTGCTCCGATTCTTTGAGCTTGCATCTCGCGAGTTGAAGTGGCTGAAGGAAAAAGAAGACGCAATTCAATCTCTTGACATATCGTCTCCAAACTTATCGTCGCAAGACATCGAGAACTTCTACGAGGTATCTCATCCTTGCGTCTGATCTTGCGACTTAAAAAATTATTCATTCATTGTTTCTGTCTATCTATCTATCTGTTGAATTTATATGGCACCCCTTCAAGAGAGGTATTCAGAGGCGCTCATGACCCAGGCATGGCCATGTAGGAAAGTCTTGAATGAGTTGGACAAGTCTCATGGAAGGAAACACAGGCCAGAGGGAAAGCTGTTCGAAACACAATCGAGAAATCCCTCATCTGTCGGATGGCTGTGCATGGGTGTGGAACCGCAAAGTCGCCTCCAGATTTTTTGAGTCGTCGACTTCTACCGTAGACTTTTTTTTACTTCAAGCAGATTAGTTTTTAGAAATTGCAGTTTTTTTTATCCTCAGCATTTTGATACTGGGTGACATGTGTCCTCCAATTGACCAAACGTTTTGACCTTTGACCTTTCAACTTTTGCGATCTTTTCTGCTCATTTCGTAAATTATGTGAGGTTGTAGGGAGATGCTATTATAAATTGACCATATTCGTTATTTTCCTGACCTCCTGCCTTTCAACTTTGACCTTATTAGCAGCATCTGAAGGTCATTCTTTCTGTCAATTGTCGTTGAAAATATATTGCTACGTGAATCGAAGTTTAGGCGAGGTTTGTTTTTTGATGACGTTTCAGCAAGGATTCCGGACGATTAAGGTTTGACCGCGTTCTCGACACACTTCTCTTTTTGTTTCTGTGTAGGCTGGTTATTCGCATGCGTTTTGTCTTTCTTTAGTCTAGTTGCAGTCTAATAGAATCTGATCCTCTTTATTCTCATTATTATTATGGTAGTCGTAGCTGTTTTCTCATTTGTTTGTTGTATAGTTGATATTCCAACAGTTGTGGCAAATTTTTCCTGTTCTCAACATTTTGTTTTTTGTTTCATTTATTCATTTATTTTATGGATTTATATAGCGATCGTTCAAGAAATCTACTCAGGATCATGCCCAGTCCAGTCATGGCAAAAGAAAAGAGACTTGAAATATTTCTGAAACAAAAGTTTCATTGGTCAGTTGCAATAAACACAGTTTTGAATGGAGCTCATTCCAGATGGACGGCCGTACAACCGAGAAAGCTCGGCGTTGTCTGGCAGCGAAGCGAGTCCGTAGAACTAGGAGTTGCCCCTTCATATATCAGAGTGAAGAACCTGACACAACTCAGTGTCAGAGACTGGACAACAGAGATCGCGTAAGTAAGATGGAGCGCAACCAAGGATGGAGTGTGAAACCTGAGCAGTATTTCGATATGAGATACGTTGTGCTAAAGGCAACCAGTGCAACACATGACGCATGTAGGCAGAGACAGCGGAATATGGAGGGGTTCCCACAAGAACCCGATTGCACGACTGATTGACCAATATTTACAGGTACACAGACTGGATTGATGAAAAAGCAATGGGTCCTTATTAAGGGATAAATATGTTGTGCCATGGATATAATTATTGACTGCCAAACCATCTTTTTTTCTGCCAAGTACTTTTGACTTTCATTTAATATAGTTTCTGTAGTTGAATCTGGTTGGTGGGGTAGTTTGTGGGTACTGTGAGTTTGTGTAGTTGCTGTGGTTTGTGGGTAGTATGGTTGAATGTAGTTAGTGTAGTTTGTAGTACTATAATAGTAGTAAATCTTGTGACTGGCCTCTTTCATGGCAGTATTAATTGAAACCTCAAGGGAGTGCTGATTTTTTAATGGTTTTGATGTGGACATCCTATTTTTTTACAGCTGTTGACAGCAGATCTGTAAAAAAATTTACCGGTAGCCTAATTACAGAGTAGTGATTAAATGAAACATTAGTTGTGCCATTAATCGAAATTGACGTATTTGTTATCTAATTTAGCATGTTGTTCTCATCTAATTAAACTTGTGACTGGTATATTCGCCATAAATTTGGATGCAGATGCTAAAGGGTGAAATTGTCCATTTTTCTTGTGCAATGTGAAAAATAGCATAGTTCGACTGTACGTTACCTACCTGAACAATGAACGCACACCGTACATACGTTATTGAAAAAATAACATGCACATACGTTAAAAATATAATTGCAGTTGCAAAATGTTAAAAATGAGCAAAATATACTTATGAAATTGTTCAGTTCAGTGCATATCCGTGTAAAATGTAAATGAATGACTTTTAGACAGAATGGGGCAGATATATAGTAGCACTCATGTGCATCACTTATCTGTTTGGTATATATATATATATATAGGACTCGCTGTCACTGGAATAACTT
The DNA here is from genome assembly GCA_949752735.1 of Lumbricus terrestris. Lineage (NCBI taxonomy): Eukaryota > Metazoa > Annelida > Clitellata > Crassiclitellata > Lumbricidae > Lumbricus > Lumbricus terrestris. The sequence continues at coordinate 67,709,020 of OX457040.1, read as the reverse complement.
TACTTAAGTTGTTAAGTTGCCAGCGTATGACATAATCATGTATGCATACAGTATGTGCGTTATGCAAAAATAAGTTGCGCTCCTTACGGGTACATACGATCTTTGTTCTTTTGTGTTTGTCGTTGCTAAAATAAACAATTGCAGTTTTTGTTCGATTGTTTATTGATTTGTGTTTGATTTTCTGTTTCTTTTGTTCTGAATTTCTGTTACCTGTCTGATAATGCTGAACGACAGTAATTGTTATTGTAAATGATAAAATTCACTAATTACAGTTGGTTTTTAATAGACTTTATTGTTTTTGAATTTTGAAATCTTTTATCACTTAATTATTTTAAACAATTCCTGGTCGTTGCTGTGAGAATTAAATGCAACCAACTTTAAGTTGTGTTTATTTTAAATATTTTTTCCACATTCATTTATTTACATATCCTGTAGCTGCCCTATTTAGCCTGGGTTGGGCAAGTGGCACTTCCAAAGGTGTACTATATAAAACTTTCCAAGTTATAATTTTAATCAAATAAAAAATAGTAATAATAATAATAATAATAATAATAATAATAATTACAATAGTCTTATGCCCGATTTAGAAGAGGGTGTAACCTTTCCATAACATAAAGAAATTAATAATAATAATAAAAACAATAATATGCTTGTTGTTGTTTTTGTTGTCGTTTGTTTCTTACCACATTTTATAATTAAATTATTCGTTTGTTTTATGATGATTGTTTAGCTGTGCAACCGATTGATGGATTGGTTTGTGATGTTCTTACCTTCTAGATCATTGTTCTGTTCTTATAATCTTGTAGAACGTTGCAACCGACATGAAGAACCATGAACGGGAGTTTCTTGCGGTTCAAGACGATGGAGAAACACTCGTAGCAGACAGACATCCGGCGTCAAAAACAATCCAGGTGAGAGTTCTGCTTTTTATCCAGTACAGGTGAAGCATTAATTTTATCATTAATTTTATCATCGTTTTCGTCGTCATAATCATCATCATCATCATGATCATCATCATCATCATTATTATTGTAATTATTATTGTCGTCATCATCATCCTCGTCATCTTCATCATTATTATTATCATCGTTGTTGTCTTTGTTGTCATTACCATAATCGTCGTCATCATCGTTGTAGTCATCTTCATCATTATCGTCGTCGTCGTTGTCGTCGTCATATCAGCACTGCCATGTGTAGTAGAAGTATTTTAATTAAAATTATTGTCATTATACCAGCACCATGATCATTGTTCCCATCATCATCATCATCATCACCATCACCATCATCATCGTCATCCTCTTCCTCATCATCATCATCATCATCGCAGTCATCGTAGTCAGGCAGAAGGTATGAATCAAGTCACAGAAGATCCATCCATAAGTAACAGAGAGGTGGCATGGTGGATAAGCAAAGTGATTTGAAGTCATAAACACCATTTGTAAACACTTATTGCTTGCACACAGTTTTCACTATGATTCTCTCTTCTTTTCCAGGGTCTGTTGTCCACCATGCAGTCGCAGTGGTCGTGGTTGCTGCAGCTGACTACCTGCATGGATACTCACCTGAAGAATGCCACTCAGCACCAGCAGGTAAGTCGTACAGGGATGACGACGACACACACCTGGACTATGATGATGACGACGCTTCTTTCGCTTGTTTCATTTTTACATTTTTATGTTAATGTGTCTAAATTGCAGTGTATGGTCAGAGTTTATTCATTGTATTGCATTGTATTTGGAAATTTATGAGCATATAATTATTGCATACACAAAAATCATATTTTTGACACCACTTCCATCTCCCCCCCCTGTTGTAGCACATACATTTTGTGGAGGAACCCCACTTTGTGCGTAAGTATAAATAAACTTCTCTACACCCGCCTGTACCTCTATGACATGTACCGAGTTGCAACAGAGGGTGGGAGGAGGGTCGAAAGAGGAATTTTGCATTCGTAATATATAGATGTCCTATGTTTGATTTCAGAATTTGTCCTAGATGCAATTAATTCCGATCTGTTTGAATGGTTGTCGTACCATTTGCAGGTCATCGCTTACGGACAGTGCTGACCCCTATTATGCATCCTTTGGGAAGACTTGGAGACTTAGAATTAACTTATTAATTAAAGAGCTGATGGAAAACTTTGTGTCTTTGTTTTTGTAGTTCTCGGAGGAGACACACGAGGTTGATCGGTGGATCAAGAAGCAGAATCAAGTGTTGAACAGTTACGCAGATCGACGTAACGTTACACCGGAAGACGGAGAGAAGATCATAAGAAACCTACAGGTAGTTTGGGACAAGCACTACTGTTTAATCGAATTACCTTGGGCGTGTGTGCTGATGTTTTTACCTTTATCTTACCTTTGATGTTACCTTTGGTTTTATCGTTGACGTTACTCTGCTTTTTTGCTGTCCTTAAGTCTGGAGTGCTTCTGATTACTTCACTTGGAAACTTGCTCTATGGAAATTCAAGTGTGAATGAATGGTAGAAATGGGAAGGAGGTGGAGAGGGGTTGATTTGTTTTGATTTCGTTTGCATCTGGTCTGCATGATTACTATCATAGATGTAAAAAACGATGGAAACGGAATAAAAAACGGTAAAAAACGTCGTTTTTTTCGAAAAAATAAAAAACGACAAAAAAACGATAAAAAACGGAAACGGTAAATAATTTGACTTTGCTACATCTAAAACCGCATTTTAGCCTTGAAAACATTGATTAGGAACCTACTTCACGCAGGCAATCTCTTAAATGATGATGTTAAACTATGAAATAATGACTTTATTTAGCTGAATCTTTGAGAGTTGGCGGAAAACATAAGGAATATCAGAAAAAATTAAAATTAAGGAGAATAATAACAGAAAGTAAATGAATAAATAAAGCTAAAGAAAAAATAAAAAACGATAAAAAACGATGGGAAAAATAAAAAACGAAAAAAACGACGTTTTTTGGGAGAGAATAAAAAACGAAAAAAACGTTTTTTACAACTATGATTACTATACTCAAAGGTTAATCTAATTCATTGATTGGTGATCATCTACTAATTAATTACGTGTTGATTGTTTAATTGATTGATTGATTTACTTCTGATTGATTGGTTGACTGATTGATTGGTTGACTGATTGATCAGGAGTTGAGGCAGACGATCGGACAATACGAGGAGCTTGTGAAGTCGCTCGCAAGACGTAGTATTGAAGTCGTGCCACTAAGATTGCGATCTCAGCGACTCTATCAACCTCTGCCGCTCGTCGCTCTCTGCTCGTACAAACAACTCAATGTAAGTCGTGATGAGTTTTTTTATCATTTCACAGAGTTTGATTAATTTTTGGTGCACGCACTATAGAATTTATTGCAATCATGAAAATTATTGATTTAAACTAAATTAGAAATGAAGAAGGTCCATTAAAAAATATTAAACAACTAAGAAAATAAAAATTAGATGAACTGAATGAAAAATGATTGAGGATGATTAAATAAAAATGATTGTGTAAAGATGATTAAATAAAAATGATTGCGTAAAGATGATAAATTAAAAATGATTGCGTAAAGATGATTAAATAAAAATGATTGAGTAAAGATGATTTAAATAAAAATGATTGAGTAAAGATGATTAAATAAAAATGATTAAGTACGTACGATAAAATGAAAATGATTAAGTAACGATGATTAAATAAAAATGATTAAGTAAAGATGATTAATTAAAAATGATTAAGTAAAGATGATTAAATAAAAATGATTAAGTAAAGATGATTAAATAAAAATGAGGAGATTAAAATAGCAAAATTAAAGTGAGCATAACAAATAAGGTAAATAAAAATACTATTTTTAAATTTACGAAAAAACAATTTAAAATAGATAGATAAATAAAAATATGATGTTAAAAAATAGATATGTGACCATTATTATGAACCGTGCAGACACAATTTTTCATCTTCTGCTGTAGATGTCTGTATCAAAGGGTGAACCTTGCACCCTTCTCGACAATTCCCTTCCGGACAAGTGGAAGGTGCGCAATTCCACCGGCACAGAGGGTCTCGTGCCTTCCATCTGCTTCCAGATTTCTCCACCAGACAAAGATGCAGAAGAATTTGTCGACATGTCAGTTTTATTCACTTAAAATATTTTATTTGCTTAATTATTGAATTGTTTATTTTGTTTGAAACTGTGTTGGTGTTTTGTTTACATGTCTTTATTTGAGACATTTAGCATGCATGTAACGTGAGGTGGATGTTCAATGGTTTGGTTGTGGAGCGCCATCAATAGATGCCTTGTGCATTAGAAGTTACTAATTATTGCATCTATGATATTCAGTAGGAGACATGGAACATCTTGCTCTCTCTCTTGCTCTGTGTGTCTATGTGTGCCTGTGTGTTTCTTTTTATCTGTCTGTCTGTCTCTTTCTATCTGTCTGTCTGTCTCTGTCTTGTCTCTCTCTCTGTGTCTGTCTGCTTCTCTCTGTTTCTCACCATCTCTGTATGTCTATTCTTCTGCCCTCTCTCTCTCTCTCTGCCTCTATCTCTTTACTCTCCGTCTGCGTAACAAAGTAGTTACCGAGGATGTGCGGCATTGATGGATGTTGCATCGTTGCGCATCCACTCTGCCTTCATCAGATAATTATGCCACGTTTTGTGCTCTTCTTTTCTTCTTTTCTTGCTTTCCATTCCTAGTGAAATGTCTTCATGTTTCTGTAGGTTGCATCGTGAACTTCAGTCGCTGAAGAAGTCAGTCAGCGACTGTCACTACGACTTCAAGAAGCGACTTGTCTCGGAGAAGATGGATGTCATGAAGTCGTGGGACTTGACTAAGGTCGGTCCGTCAATGAAGATGCAATAGCTGCCACTGTAGTTTCATTGTTCTTAGGCCAATATGTAATTGTAGTTCTAAGCTGGCATATAAAAAGTAACGCATTAATAAAAAAAACTCAAGATAAGTATTTATAATAATACTGAAGATAATGATACTGATGAATGATATGCTCAAGATAATGATCCTGATGAATGATATCTTCTTCGTTCCATTTGCACGAACTGCAACTATGCAGAATCAAACTTTTTTCATGGTGGTCTCAGTGGTCATGCTATAGTCAGAAGTGCTTCTTGACTATAGAAATAAATGAATGAATATTAATAATATTCTGTCAAGTGGTAAGTAAAGGATAGCAGCATAGTCAATTCTGGATTGTTGGTATCTTTTTTGTGTTTTAAGCAAAGTATTCATCAGCTGTTTGTTATAATGGTTATAACGATAGCGATAACAATATTAATATGATGATGATTATGATGGCAACGACGATATTGATATTGATGTTATGGATGCCATTGATGATGACGATATTGATGATGGTATTGGTGATGATGATAATGATTAAGAGTTGCAACAACAATAAGATAATATCATCCAGTGATTGAATACTGCTGACCATCTGACAAAATCGATTTCTGCAGCAGCTGCATTAGTTTTCTTTTATATTCAGTTTCAGTCGTTGGGTGCATCACAGCGAGAAGTGATGCTACGATCGTTGACTACGGATGTCGAGCGAATGTTGGCCGAACTCGATCCTCACGATCCAGAGTACGCACGACTTCAGGAACAACTCCGTTACTGCAATCAGACCTTCACGAATCTCAAGGTCAAGATGGATGAAGAAAGTGAGTTGAGTTCAGTCCAATTGAATATGTTGTGATTGAAAGGGACATTATCAATCATTTTATTATTTATTTATTATTATTACTATTGTTGTGTACTCCACTGGCTTCCACTTCCACAGCGGATCGCCTGTGGGGTTTCTGCATTGGTCTGGAATTGCATGAAGGTCTGATTCCCATGTGCAAGTTCACGAATTCACACTTCACGAATTCATAAATTCACAATTCACGAATTCACAATTCTCGAGTTCGAAGGCAGGTATAACTTGCGATAGGTCGAAGACGATTCCTATGTGAGAGAGACAGACAGACAGACAGATAGACAGACAGACAGACAGACAGAGAGAGACAGACAGACAGAGAGAGAGACAGAGAGAGACAGACAGACAGACAGAGAGGTGCAAATTGGTTCGTTTTCTATGCGTTAATATTCTTGTTTTTCTGCTTAGCACGGAAGCCAAGTCCGAGCCAGGTGTTGACCAGTGAACTGGACGCAGTCTGCATCGGTCTCGATGACCTCGAACGGCGCTTGACCATCGCTGTCCAAGAGCCGCTGCCCTTTGACCTCAATGAACTCCAGGCAAAGGTCATGCAGCACCAGGTCGGTTGGGTTCACCGTTTCTCACCTAAGGGGTTTTGATGGTTGGGGTTGAAGTTGAAACTGGGGTTAGATTTGGTAGGGGTCTGGGCTTGTCTTGGAGTTTGGGTTGGGATTAGAGCTTGGTTGACGTTGGAGTTGAGGTTTAGGGTTATTGTTTGTGGTTTATACTTGTTTTAGGGTTTTAGTTAGAGTTTGAGTAGAGTTTTATTTAGAGTTTGGGTTTGAAAGTTGGTTACGGTTGGGTATCGTTCAAACTGAGGTTAGGATTCGGGTTACAGTCGAAGGTGAATTTTGTTTTTAAGTTGAGGCTGGAACTGGTTTAGAGTTTGAGTAAAAGTTCTTTTTTCTTCTTGAGAGCAGTCTCACTGACAGTGAATAGAGTGGAGGTTTGCAATCGGGTTTTCATGTGAGAGATGGCATCGGTTTTTTGTTGACCTTGTCTTGTACCTGTGCAGGACTTTGGGAGAAACCTGAATGAACGAGAGCCGAGCATTGAGTTGAGTCGACGTCATTACCAGCAGATCAGCTCTTCCCAGCGAACGACGGAAGTGGAGAAGAAGATGACGACGATGGTGGAAAAGTGGGAGCAGCTGTGGTCTCTTTCAAAGCTCTATGATGAAAGGTCATCATCCTTTTATTGTGTTCTCGGCTCATATAAAAAAGAGTTGTACATAGACTTATTATTGATGTAAACAACATTAAGATGAACCGTGATTATCATGTACCGATTAATCTGTGTGCACAGCGTAATTAACCAAGTCCAATAAACAAAAGATAAACCGAGTATATTGATTTAATATAAACAAAAAGATAAACGAAGTCATTAGCTAAATAACTTGTTTAAACAAAGACATAAACCAAGTCGTAAGCCAATGAACATGGATATGCAGAAGCGTATTCAGTAATCAGCCTTAACTATAATCTTCATTTAATATCAACAATGACACAGTGTAGAATGATTACAAATCATAGAATATGACGGATGATCGCAGGTTATTACAGAAGTCAGATTTAGCTGTCAGCAGCCAACAGGGTGATCATCACATCCTGATCTACCCACACTATCTGCCGATTGGAAGGTTGAGTAGACCTTAGTCTGTGGGAAACAATCCTCGTGCTAGAGTGTTAGCCATTACCCTAACCCCTCTCCATGTTGTAGGCCAATTAACATATATTCTCTGCTTTGTAGGCTTGACGCTGGACGACAGGTTCTGGGTGGCATAAAGAAACTGCAAGACACAGTGGCAACGTTTGAACGAACTCTTGTTGAATGCGATCACCTGAGTCGGGAAGGAGCCTCACTACGAAGGACTAAGGAACAACTTCAGGTACCAACGACCAACAATCGTTTCTTTATTCCATGGTGCAACAATGGTTTCTTTGTTCTATGTTCTATGGTACAACAATGGTTTCTTTATTCTATGGTGCAACAATGGTTTCTTTATTCCATGATTCAACTTGGCCATTAAAAGAAAGGCAGGTGAGTAGAGTAAATTGCGATAAGGTGAGGTAAGAGATGGGAAGGTGATGCCAAGATACATACATGTAAAGATGAGGCATTAGTGAGGTACAACTAAATGAAAACAATGGTGTGATATCGGATACCGAATCTTAGTAGAAGGAATACAGGTGGAAAATGTATAAAGGTTTACTTACCTGAGAAACAGCAGCAAAGGGCCAACAGAACAACAGAGACAGCTATACATGCTGTAACCTTACCTGACTTTAGTATAGCTTGCCTTACATTGTATACATGTAATTGTATATAAATGTATAGATATATAATTTGTACAGATGCAATAAAATACAATGTATGTATCTGGACTTTTATGAAGCGCATTTTGGACATCTCCTCTTTACCTTTCTTTTCCTTACTTTAGTCTACCTTTATTTGTGTTTAATCTACCTGGCCATACCTTCATTTCGATTCATTCATATCGAGAATTTATTTATTTAAGGAAACCTACTCAGAGGCGCTCCCAGTCCAGCCACAGCTAGAAAAATGGGATTTGAGCGACTTATTAAAAGCAGGTGAATTTAGCCTAGGCAGGCTAGGCATAAGTCGCAAGTGTGTTAGTGGGAGGCAATTCCATACCTTGCATTATCTATCTTGCAGAGTCTGCAGACATCTATTCGTCAGCACCATCCTCTCATCGACCAACTGCAGCAGCAGACAATGAAAGTGAAGCAACTCGTTGCAAGGACGCGACCTGGAACGACACGACTCCATCCGGATGTACAACGACTGGAAAACGATGTGGAGCAGGTGACGACGAGATGGGAGAACGTGACTCTACAGGTGAATGACAGGTAAGAAACCAATCAACAGGTGTAATGATTGATTGGCAGATCAAGGTGATTGAATGGTAAGGTGATAGTGCTTTTGGCGTGTGCAATAGAATTTTTGAGTGATCATTAGAGTAAGAAACGAACTGATGTAATTACACAGTTCTCTGTTTTTATGCATTCTGCTTACATGTAGGTTCATGTTAATATCACTTGCCTGGTTTATCTATTCGCTTTTGTAAGTGATGTGTTTTATCTCTTTGTTTGTTTGTTTGTAGAAGTTATTTGGTTTATCATATTCAATTCAATTCAATTCGCTTTATTCTCTGGCTAATTGTCATATTACTTTGTTTATGATCTGTTTATTTCATTTGCTCCATGTATCACTTAGTTTATCACTTTGTTTATCATTTTGTTTATCATTTTGTTTATCACTTTGTTTATCATTTTGTTTATCACTTGGTTTATCATTTTGTTTATCACTTTGTTTATCATTTTGTTTATCATTTTGTTTATCACTTGGTTCATCATTTTGTCTGTCATTTTGTTTATCATTTCTAATTTTGGTTTATCTCAGGTACTTGGTTTGTGACTTCATCTATCTCCATTTGTCACTGACTTAATTTTTCTTAATTGTTTTAATTCTTTGTATAAGTGTCTTCAATTTCTTCCCATTTCCTACTTCCCTCTTTATTTTCCTCATGTTCTCTGTTTCTAGGATTGCAAACATTGAAGGTGCAGCTGAAAATCTTCAATGCTACGTTGCCAGCCTCAGCTCTGAGGAGCCGGCCATCCGCATCCTTGAGGATCAGTTGCAGAGGCTGCCTGCCGTGACAACGGTGCCAGCGGAAGCCCAGAAGACGGTCGAAGCTTCCATGGCAAGTCGTCTTCAGACAATTAACAATTCATGCATTGTTTTAGAATATTAGTGGGAAATAACATCTGCTGTTGGTACCAACGCATTCACAGGAATTCTCAGTTGATCCCTCGGTGTGGAACGACGGAGGCTCCCTTGCTAGTACTACATTTGATCTCAATGACGTGCTGAGTTGTTGACTGATTGATTGATTGATTGATGGATCGATTGATTAAAACGCTAGATGTGAATTGCTGTTGATTGATCTTCTCATGTTTTTCTTTGGGGTATTTGAGTTTATTTCATAATTTACATTGAGTGTGCTCAAATCAAATCAAATTTCTTGATCAATTCATATTGTTGATTTCTGTTTACAGAGGTTGTACAACGAGGCGAAGGCACACAAGTTCCAGATGGAAGAACTGAATAAGTTCGGAGGAAAGTACATGAAGGAAGTGAAGGTGAGCTTTTGATTCTTCACTGAACCTGTTGTTAATGTATTGCGACCAGACGGACAGACACCGAGAGACAAAGACACAGACAGGCACACCTACAGGCAGACAGGCAAGCAGGCTGACTATTAATCGATTCTCCAACATTTCTGCATTCATGACTGACTAGCTTCACTGGCTCCCCTCTCTCTGCTCGTATACAATTCTAGGTTCTTGTTTCGGTTATTTAAGTCTCAATCAGTGGTGGCGCTAGGGGCGGGGGGGGGGCTGGGAGCCCCCCTACAAGAGGCTCAGCCCCCCTAAAAAAAGGGCCATCCGAATTTTTTACATTGAAATATCCACGATTTTCGGCTGACGACTAATTTTCATGAGATTTCGCGGTTCGTGACTAAAAAAAAAGGCGTCAAAATTTTGACGGATGAAAATATGAAATTTTCATCGCGAGGCTTCAGCCCCCCCCCCCCCCCCCCGAAACTGAAATCCTGACGCCGCCACTGGTCTCAATTGGGTCTATGCTTCGTCCCCTCTCTGCCACGCGACTGAATCCTCTTAGATCCTCTGATCAGCTTGACCTCTTTGTTCGATGTGTCCGGATTGCCATGGCTCAATCCAGATGCTTTGCCTGCATAGGTACTTCTCTATAGAATGGATTTTCACCATCATGTCAAGTCGTTCCACCTTTCTCTTTCTCTCTCTGTGATACTCTTTCCTCGTCTTTTTGTTGAGAGAAGCGCTTTGTAGATGGTCATATGCAATAAGATACAGTACAATACAATATCGTGAAAATGGCGTCAACTCTTATGATACATGAAAGCCAAGCCCTAACCAGGTCAAAATCCCAAAGTTCAGAAGAACATAAGAGATCGCCATGGCTATGAAGTTTGACGGTGCAGAAGGCTGTGAACTTTAGATCTTTATAAGCAGGACATTAGTGAAATGCATAAAGTAGCCTTTTGTGGTTGAATTGGAGAACATTTCATTGTATTATGAAGTCGTTTCCTTTAAGTTTTAATTTAAAGAATATGTTTTTTGATTGCTCTACGTGTCCAGGTGTACGAGAGATGCCTGAAGCAATACGTCAGTTCATTGAAGTCGTTCCAACCAGGTCTTGTTGAGAATGCGCAGCTGAAGTCTCAGAATCGTCAGTCGGCTGCGGAGGTTGTTTCCATGGAGATAAAGGACATCAACCGCAGATACATCGAACTCCTTGGAATGCTCCATCATCGTCTCGTCACGCTTAAGCAAGTGCATGAAGCGGCCGGACTCTACTTTCCGGTAAGGGGATTTTCTACTTTGATTTCACATGCGTTGCTCTTCAAATAAACGATGTTGGTTTAAATCCAATGCAGAAATTGCCAAGTTCTCGGTTTTAATGAGCGCACAAACCGTACACTGTTGGTGGAAAGATTGTACGGTGAGGGAGAGGACTGGTCACCCACCCTACTCATATATGCAGAGGCTGAGAAAAAGAAGTTGTCAGCATTTCATACGTAAAAAAGTCGGAATTGCTTGACCAGCCGAAGGAACTGCCCCTCGTCTGTTAAATATCTTGATTTTTTTGACATCCTAGATGCTTTCGATATTGTTGATATTTTCGTTGATGGCTGGCTTTGCGCTAATATCTTTACTCGAAAGTCAATGATGATTAGTGTTTTTTGTTGCTGTATAGGAATGCCATCGTATGTATAGTCAGCATTTAGTGAATTCACGTGATCGTAAGTTGTTGATGTCTTTTTCCAGTACAACATTGAAGGAGAGGCTCCAACCATTCGCACGTTCCGCTCGGAGCTGCGAATCGTCGATGCGGACGAAGGTTTCTACCCGGATGAACAACCACACTTTGAAATGAAATCACACGATGGTTCATACATCCAACCATCTCATGGTGCTGGTCAGGATACTAGGTACAGCACGACAATCACAAAGACGGTGATTCATGACGAGCGTGATGGTGTTTCGTCGGGCGGACCACAGCGACACGGCGTGACAGATCGCCAGACGTTCGAGGCGTCAAGAACGGTGCCACCACATGGACTGGAGTCAACGGTGACCCGAGGGAAAACGGTAGAGGTGAGACAGATCATGGAGGCGCTGAAACCAGGAACAGCACCAGGTCAGAATGTCCAGACTATTGTCCAGACGGTGAGCCAGACTGTTGTTCCGAAAGGCCAGGTCCTCCAGGTGAGCGGGTTTATCCATCCGGAGACGGGGAAACGGTTGACGTTGGTGGAAGCAGTGGACGCGGGAATATTCGACGTAAAGACGGCGATGTTCGTCAACACAAGAACCGGGAACAGGATGTCGGTTTTGGAGGCTCACCAGCGAGGGTTCATCGACGATGAATTGTCGAGGGAACTGCACCAACCAAGTAGACTGCGCGATCCTAAGACTGGTCAGGATGTGACGATTCTGGAGGCGCTTGCTCAGAGGGTGTACGACCCTGTGTCGAACTCCATCAAGGATCCGTACACTGGTGCCCTGCTTTCACTGCAGGAGGCCACCAACAAAGGACTGTTGACAAAGGATTCAGCGTCGAAACTCTCATACGTTGAGATCACCGCTAAATCAACTGCGTTGACGTCTGGATTTTACAGCCTGGACAGCGTCAAGTCGGTGAACATCTCACTGTCGCTGAGCGATGCTGTCGAGAAAGGACTTTACGTTGCGCAGACTGGAAAACTAACCGATCCACTATCCGCGGAGAAGATGACGCTGGAGAAGGTGATTGCAAGCAAACTCATCTCGCCAAACCACAAAGAGGTTTCGGATGGAACCACCGGACGGATGATGACGTTGTCGGAGGCGATTGCGTCTCGTGCCATCGACGCAAGAAACGGAACGCTGTTCGACAGAAAGGCGCAGAAGTCGATAACGTTCGACGAAGCCATCAAGAGGGGACTCCTACGAAAGCCAGCCGTGCTACACGATGCCGTAACAGACGGTAGCATCGGTTCTCGTGGTCAGTTCAGAGACACACACACCAATCAGAAGTTGTCGCTACTAGAAGCCATCGACTTTGGTCTTTTGGATGCTGACGCGAAGTGTGTTCTGGACGCAAGAACGAACGAACTTCTCTCGTTGCGACAGGCCATGGACCGTGGTTTAATCAGCGCACAGGGATTGTTTGTCAACTCGGCAACAGGATCTTCGGTCGCACTGCAGCAGGCGGTGAGTGATGGTCTCACGTGTCTCATTCGCGAGGATGTCTCCTTTCCCGATCGTTTTGTCCTTGACACGGTCTCCGGGGAGCAGTTGACGCTGGCCGAAGCCATCGCGCACGGATGTCTCGATCGGTCAAGCGGGTATTTCGTGGACAAACGAAGCGGACAGAGGTTGACGATATCAGATGCTATGCGAGAAGGATTCATCAACAGAGCGTCGGGCGCGATCATTCTCGGGGAGAGCGGGCTGAGAGATGCGTCGGGAAGGGCGCTGACTGTTCTCGACTTGATAACCGGATCGCTCTTGGATCCATCCGCTGGGAAGGTGATCGATCCGGTCACTCGGAGATCGGTGACGTTGGAAGAGGCCGTTTCGTCACGGTTGATTGATGCCGCGAAGGCAACGATCCTGATGAGAATGACGAGTCCTGTGTCGACTACGACGACAGTGACGTCAGAGGTGAGGGTGAGGAGTCAGGAGAGGAAGCCGTCGAAGAGGTTCTCCGTACGAGAAGCCGTTCGAATCGGATTGATCAACGAGGAGGAGAACATCTTCACCGATCCCGTCACTGGGAAGACGATGTCACTGGAAGAGGCGGTGGAGTACGGTTTCCTCACGCTCACTGACGGTGGGGAGGCAGCAGGCGGTGAAGGGCAGCGGCGTGTTGAAGACGGTGACGACATTTACAAGGGGATTCCGACAAAGGTTTCAAAGTCAGAAGTCGGTCGAAATGTCTCGGAGGAAGTTGCAAGGCTTTCGCCGCGTGACGCCCCAAGGTCTCCACTGACGACCGATGGCATCAGAAAAGAAATCGTGAAGTCTCCAGACGGAAAAAGTCTGGTCACTCCCAGCAGACCAATGCCAGGGTTCTCCTCGGAGTTGGCCGTTCCTAGCGGTGCGCTGGGTCAGGACGAAAACATGCAGTCCGAGGAGAAAGAGGACTACGTTCAGGACATCAAGGACGGACAAGAGCACATCAAGAAGTACCAGAAGCAGGAGTTTCACAGTCGTCGAACGGATCGTGGCTTCGAATCGGTTGCCGTGCATGAGCGCACGCTGCTCTCGCAGGCGTCCACAAAGACGAGCGACTTCGGCGGAAGTCTTGAGCTGCCTCTGTCGTTCGGCGACGCAATCACCATCGGACTTCTTGACGCCACCACCGGAATCTGCCGCGATCTGAAGACCGACGAGAAGTTTACGATCGGTGATGCGATGCAGAAAGGAATACTCAATGCGTCAACGGCGACGTTTTCACATCCAAGAACGCAGAGGAAGTACGACGTGCGACAGGCCGTGGAGGCGAATGTTTTGGAAGCGACTTGCCACTACAACGACCAGACTGGTCGGCTGTCACTTGCCGAGTTGATCGAGAGAGGAATTGTGACGCTTTCGACGTCATCGTCGACTCTCGCCGGAAAGATTCCGATCATCAAGGAAACGAAGAAGTCGACCGTCTACTTGGTCATCGATCCGGTCACCGCGGAGGAGATCGCGCCGGAGGAGGCGGAGCGACGAGGAATCCTTGACCTTGTCCGAGGGATTTTCCGGAACACGAGGACCGGGGAGGAGATGTCGATTCAGGAGGCGACGGATCGCGGATTCCTCAAGGTTCTCTCCGGTGAAATGTCGCAGGCAAGCTTTTCGACGACGAAGGCCATCAAGGAAACGAGGACGTATACGATCACAGGAGCCATCGACCCCACCACAAAGCGACGTGTTGATATCGGAACCGCGCTTCAGAAGGGTATCATCGATCAGGCGAACTCTCTTTACGTGGGAAAGGACGAGAAAGGGAATGTGGTGAATATTCCGATATCGGAAGCGATCCGACTCGGTTTGGTGATCGCTGATGTCGTGGGTGCGCAGCCGGACACTAAGGACGGTGGACCACGCTACGTGCAAGAAACGAAGACATTCACCATCAAGAGCATCATTGATCCCATCACGCGGCAGGAGATTTCACTTGCCGAAGCCGTCAAGAAAGGTTTCATCAACCAGACGAAAGGACTATACATCAACCCAGCGACCGGTGAATCGATTCCAATCCCTGATGCAGTCAGTCGACATCTGGTGATCGCTGATGTCGTACGTACGACTGAATCGGCCGATTTGTCAGCGGCGAGCAAAATAACGACGTCAAGAGAAGTGGCATATACGCTCAAGTCGGTTATTGACCCTCGAACCGGGAAAGAAGTCGGGGTGACGGAGGCGATCAGGGCGGGGTTGTTGGATACATCGAAGGGGGAATACCGCAACCCGTTAACCGGGGAGGTGTTGTCGCTTGGAGAGGCGATCGAACGGAACTTCGTGAAGGTGGCGCATGGGAGACCGGAGGAGCGGGAACAGACGAGGGAGGAGAAAGTACCGAGTCTGCATATCGATGATGAAGCCGACGCGCAGGAAGAGATGGCGAGTGAAGAGGTCATAGAGGAACGAAGGACGTTCCAGATCAGCGGAGTGGCAGACCCGGAGTCCGGGGACATGATCCCGCTGAGCGACGCAATCGCCGAGGGACTCATAGATGAGGACCGAGGTCTGTACGTGAATCCACTGACCGGCGAAAAGGTTCCGATTCCAGATGCTCTGGAGAGAGGTCTTATCGTCGGTCGTATCGAGAGCATGGACCACCAGGAGCTGTTCCGAAGCACGGTCGTCGCCCTACGAAGAGACGAGATCGTCTCTGTCTTTGATCCGCTCACGAATGGCAAGATCTCAGTCAGCCAGGCGATGAAGATAGGTTTGATCAGCCAGGACCTCTCGTCCTACTACAACCCAGCAACGGACGAGAGGCTCGACATTGAAGCGGCGATCAGAGCAGGACTGGTCGAGGTTGTGGAGAAGGACACGTCACACGGAGGAACCAGACACGAGAAGGAAAAACCGAAAGAAGTCTCCAAAGCTATCATCAACTGGAGCAATGCGACCGTCACCGACAGCAGTACAGGGAAACGGATTTCGATCAAGGAAGCGCTGAAAAGAGGACTCATTGACTACGCCGTCGCTTCAGTCCTCAACCACAAGAGTGCATTTCCAGAGGACTTGGATGAGGTAACCGATAAAGTCCGCACCCCAGAAGAGTCGATCCGGATGACTATCAGAACGACGCAGCTGGTGGATCAAACTGGAAAGGTGGTTATTATCGAGGATGCGGCTTCAACCGTGTCTTCGGAGTCAACCGAGGAAGACGAAGCCGTTGAACCGCTTGAAGGAAAGTTGTCGTTTAACGCGGCTGTGAGACTTGGGCTTTACGACATCAAGACGGGAACGTTTAGGAATCCTCACACAGGAATCGCAATGTCTTTGAGGGAGGCAGTCGAGCGTGGAGTCATCAGCTTTGGTATGATTGCGGTAACGGACTTCAGCACTGGAAAAACGATGACGTTGGAAGAGACCTTGAAGAGCAATATCATCGTGAGGGACACTGGACTGATCAACGAAACGAAAGCTGCCAGCCTCAGGATGGTGCTTGATCCGCAGTTCACTGTCGGCCAGAACCGCGTCCTTCCTTTGAACCTTGAGGATGCGATCCTTTGTGGATTATTTGATTCAAAGAGTGGCCTGCTGAAGCACCCTCGCACCGGCATCACAATGACCCTGGAAGCGGCAGTTAACCGAGGAATCATTTCAAGCGATGCGAGTCTCGTTCTGAATCCAGCCACAGGCGAGAGAACGACGCTGAAAGAAGCGTTGGACAAGGGATTCATCGACGGTAAGACAGGGCAGTTCTACTCCGCCGAACTCGAGAAGAAATTGACGATTCGGAAGGCGATCAGCGCTGGTCTCATCGAAAGCACTTACAAACCGGATAGTTCAGGGGTTATCGACAAAAACACGGGCAACTGGGTGTCGCTTGAGGAAGCCATGCTGACAGGCCAGGTGAACAGAAACGTACCCACCGTCTTCGACCCCACCACAAGCACTCGTGTGTCTATCAACACTGGGCTTGGTAATCAGCTGGTGGACGCGACAACAATGGGTTACAGAGACCGAACCACGAAGCAGGTGGTGTCGGCGTCAGTGGCCGCCAGACAGGGTCTGATCGCTCTGCCTGGTGCGCCTGTTCTTGCGGATAAGAATCGAGGAGCGATGACGAAGACGGATCTCGACACGGACGTGACGTCGCTGAAGGGAGCTCGGCTGCAGGAGAAGATCACGGAACTCTTTGGTCGACCTTCGTCCGTCCCCGCAATTGAGCTTCCGACGCATCATGGAAGAGACTTTGTTCCGCAGACGGTGAGAGTGGAGCACATTGAAGCTCCTCCTCCGAAGAAGGTATCCGAATCGAAGACCGTCGACAGCACGGCTGATGAGACTCCGCTGACGGTGAGCGTGGAGGACGGTGTCATCCGTTCAACGCAGAAGACGGTGAAGAGAACGGAGAAGACGCAAACACGTGAGACCGTCGAAGATGTGAAGCATCCGAGAAAGCCGGTCGACTCCATCGGCCAATCAGGTCGACCGTTGCCAATCGAACCGCCCGTGTCGGCAACACATGTGCCGTCACGATCAGAAAGGGATAGGCCCCTGCCACACACTGGTCCATCTCCAACAACAAGTCCTTCAACATCAACGACCACAACTGAGTGGAGCACGACCACTAGTGGAACGTACCCACCTGGAACAGACAAAGAAAGGCTCATTCCGGATCGGGGTCCATCCGTAACGACGCTCCCTTCGACGTCGACAACCACCACAGAGTGGAGCACGACCATTGGTGGGACGTATCCACCTGGACGGTTTCCACCCGCGGAGAGGGAAAGGCCCGAGCCGTCTCCATTGGACGAAAGACGTCACCCACCGACTGACGGGCGCCGTCCCTTCCCTGACGAAGACAGCAAACCGTTCAGCACAACGGTGACTTTGGATGTGACTGAGAAGACTCGACCAGCAAAGACGAGCGTTGTGAAATCAACGTTTTCCACCACCGTCGAAGGAACAGACGCTTTTCCAGGCGGCGAAAGAGGCAGACCATCGAAGCCGTTGACGACCGATCGTGATGATGTTACGTCGAATAGATTCACAACGGAGATCACCGAGAAACCTCATGTGTCAAGACGACCTAGAGACGACACGGTGGAAGGAACGATAACAACAATCAAGAAAGAGGTCCGTACCGTTCACGGCCGATCCGGAGAGCGCTGGGACATGCCCGACGAATTGAAGGATCTCGACAGAGCGCTTGAATTCTGGAATCAGGGATACGTCCTCGATCGTAGGACTGGAGCGAAGGTGCCTGTGGGCGAAGCACTGGCCCGTGGTCTTGTGAAGATCAATTGGGTGACGGGGATGATTACGGACACACAGACGAACGAGGAACTGTCGCCTGCGGAGGCGTTCCGAAGAGGTCTAATCGACTCCCACATTAAGTATCTGGTGGAGAACCGAATTCGACGCGGATCAATTCCAGGCAAGATAACCATCAACCAGGCCGTTTCCGAGGGTCTTCTCATCGTGCCGTTGAGTCGAATAACAAACCCTGCGACAAAGCAGAGGATGACGATTGAAGAAGCCATCGACCTCGGCTTCGTCGATGCTGACCATTCGACCATCATCGATCCTGCGACGAGAAAGATCCTCACGCTGTCGGACGCGATTCGTCGAAAGCTCTTCGACCCGCACAGCGGCGACATGAAGAACACGGCCACCGGGAAGTTGATGACCTTGGCCGAGGTCGTCTTCGAAGGACTGATTCCGGAGCACGGTCTTCCGATTCCACGACAGGGTGCCATGAGATTGGAGGATGCGATCCGACAGGGGTTGGTGAACGTTCAAGCCGACACTTTCACCGATCCGCGAACGGGAACGGTGATGAGGGTGGATCGCGCGAGAGAGCTCGGCTACATCATCGAAATCAACGAGACGGAATACACGATGAGAAACAGCGAGAAGACGATGACGAGGTTCGATGCGGAGACAGGCGATGGAAGAGACTCACTGACTTCATCATCGCGGCCTGGCATTGCCGCTGCACCGGTGAGACTACCAGTCCACCTGGGCGAGGGCCTTGAGCACGGGTTGATTGACGCAAGAACCGGGATGTTTACGCATCCTCTGACCGGAGAACTGATGTCAGTTGCTGCTGCGATTGCGCGTGGATTCATCGTCGTACCACGAAAAGAGGAAGACGACGAAGTGGAAGGAATTGACTTTGAAGAGGCGCTCAGCCGAGGTCTGATCGACGTGAAGAACAACACCTTCACGGAACCGATCACCGAGGTTCTTATGCCGCTTGATGCCGCCATCCGCAAGGGATACGTTCTGATACCCGAGGGTGGAGTCCAGCTGAGAATCACGGAGGAGATAGACGAACGAATGTCGAAGAAGACGACGGGCGAGTCGTCGTCGTCATCCGGTCGACTGGCGTTGGGTCCGTCCGAGTACGGTAACGCTGCGGAAGCCATCAGAGAAGCGGTACGACGCGGGTATCCACCTCTCGTGATTGACCCCAGCACGGAGAAGGCGATTAGTCTGGAGGACGCGCTGAAGAAAGGAATCATTGATTTTGGATCGGAAAGCTACGTCGATCCTCGCACGAATGAGTCGATGCCGCTCGAAGATGCCATCGAACTTGGATTGATCATAATGCAGGAGGGGAGAGGTGGAACCTTGCGAAGACCAACCAGTGGACTGGGATCAGCGTTTAACATCCGAGCAATCATTAGTCCTCGGACAGGTGAGGAACTTTCCGTACCAGATGCCATCGAAGCTGGCATTTTCGCGCCAGAGACCGGGGACTTCATCAACACGGAGATCGGGGAGGTAATCCCACTGGAGCGTGCAATCGAATTGGGATGGATCATCACGTACGACTCGACGACTAGACATGTGGGTAAGTCACAGTCCTACAGTATCTCCGCTGTTAAGGACACGTCAACCGGAGAGTGGATTCCACCGGGAGAGGCCGTCAGACGTTGCCTTCTTGACATGGCACAGGGTGTCGTCATCGACGCTGCTACCCAGATGACGATGTCGCTTCCTGAGGCGCTCGAGAGAGGTCTGATCAAAGCAGAGATGCAGGAAGATCTCACGACGTTGAGTTTCATGAGACACGATCGACAGGAGTTCACGATCAAGAGCGTCATTGATCCAAACACGAAGGAGGAACTGCATCCGAGGGAGGCAGTCGACCGAGGAATTCTCGATGTCTTAGCGGGTGTGTACATCAATCCACGAACTGGCGATTCAATGCCTATTTATAGAGCGTATGAACTCGGGTATGTGAAGGCCGAGGAAGGCGATAGAATTTCCCCAATAGCAGCAACATCGGCGACCCCAACCCTCGAAACAAAGTCATGGGTTATTCAAGCAGTCATCGACCCTAGTTCTGGCGAACGGATAACTCCTGCGGAGGCAGTCCAGCGGGGACTTCTAAACTCGTCCATGTGTCAGTTCATTGACACGAGAACCAACGAAATGATGAACATAAGCGAAGCGATCGCAAGGGGATTCGTCATCGCAACCGAGCACGAGATCGTCCCTGACACGGCGGCTGTTCTCAAGGAAACGAAATCATTCACGATCAAATCTGTTATCGATCCACGCACGGGAGAAGAGATTCCGATCGCTGATGCCGTCAGACACCAGATCGTTGACAAGGTGAAGGGTGAATACTGGAACATGCAGACGAACGAGATCATGCTGATCGACGAGGCGATTGAGAAAGGACTCATCATAACAGAGAGCATGGAATCTGCCGTCAGGAAAGACGCGCTCATCGAAATCGGAGACCGAACATCCACGAAAGTCTACTCGATAAAGTCGGTGAAGGATCCGCGTACCGGCGAGGAGTACGACCCGGTTGAGGCCGAGCGACGTGGGCTCATCAACAAGATCCAGGGCGTCTACATGGACCCACTGACCGGTGACAAGATATCGATCAGCGAGGCCATACGCCTGGGGCTGATCAAGGCGTCGGTGATTGATGAGCCTGATTACGAAGAGCTCGGTGGTGATGAGGCGACGTACGCTGCTGTTGAGACAAGGAAGGAGTCGGGTGCGGTGAGGGTGAACGTGATCGTCGATCCACGAACTGGTGAGGAGATATCGGTGATGGAAGCGATGAGACGAGGTCTACTTGATCCGAAGACAGGTCTCTACAGACATCCAGTGACGGGTGAATCGTTGTCTGCGGCTCAGGCGATGGAGGCTGGACTGATTCAACCGACCGGAGAGAGAGCCAGAACACCGTCTCAGCTAACGGGAGAGAGGGCTCGGACACCTTCTCAGCTAACAGGAGAGAGAGCTCGAACACCTTCGAGGTCGGGTGCGCCGATTAAACGATATAACATCCTGGAGGTGGTTGACGCACGAACGGGATCTCACTGGCCTGTGGCAGAAGCAGTTCAGAGAGGCTTGCTGGACCTTGAGCAGGGCTATGTTCTCGACTCCAACACCGGAATGAGAATGACTCTTGACGAAGCCGTTGAGCGAGGATTGTTGATAACCGACAATAAGGATAAGGTTGGCTACTCCACCTTTCCAGGAAAGTCGACCGCTTTCAGTGGAACGGAAATGCAGACGAGACTGCGTCAGAGTGAATCTCATCTGAGGACCGTGAGTCTCTCGGAGGCCACAAGGAGAGGGTACGTCAATCGGGAGCAAGGGTTCTTTACCGATCCCGACACTCAGGAGACGATGACGATCGCTGAAGCACTCGATTCCGGGCGACTAATCGCGGATGTTCCGATAACTCTGGAGCGGGGGAAGACCGACGTGTTTGAACGCAAGGCGGAGTCAACAACAACAATTGACATCATTCCATTGCCACGTGATCGAACGAAGACACCGGTGATGTCTCAGATGGCACGAGGGCTTCAGCATAAGATGTCGATAGACGATGCCCTGAAACAGGGTCTCATTGACCCAGTCAGGAAAACTTACTACGACGAGAAATCTGGAAAGCACATTTCTCTCGACAGTGCCATCTCTTCCGGTCTCCTCGCTGCGGCTCCCAGAGGGCGTGAGATGTCGCTCGACGAAGCCATCCTGCGAGGGTTTGTTCAAGTGAGCACGGGACGTTACACGGACCCTAACACCGGAGAGCAGATGACGGTAGACGAGGCGATGCTACGGGGTCTACTGTCGCTCGGACCAAGCCCACAAATGATCGATCCGCAAGTTCGGGAAAGAGCGATATCGTTCAGCGAGGCGTTGAGGCGGGGATTCATCGACCCTGCACTGAATACATTCACCGATCCGCAGACGGGAAAGGTCCTGGCATTGCCAGACGCCATCAGTCTTGGAATGGTTGTGCCAAAGCAGGAGAGAGCAGCAGAAGAGTTTCCAGGCAGACTGGGAGGAGGAGGAGGAGGAGGAGGAGGATTACATGGCGACACGTTTCGAAAGTCGGAGACGACAACGACTACGACGAGCGTCGGCAAAACATACACGGAGAAGGTGTCGAAGAAGTTCATGGACTTCGACGATGGCTTCAGCGGTGACAGCTTGAAGAAGGGGAAGAGATCGGACAGGGACGACGGAACGGGAGTCGGATTCGTCATGATGGATCCCAACTTTCCAAGCTCCGTTTTCGGTGAGAATCCCGCACAACCGTTGAAAGAACTTGAAGAACTCGACCGTTTGATGGCAGAGATGTCGGGTAAAGAGAAGATGATTTCGAAACCTGACACGACGACGACTCTGGACGAACATAAATTTAAAATCGATATTTCCAGTCTGAAGCTGACAAAGGAAAAGAGTCAGTTGCCGAAGGAGATGATGATTGATGCTACTACCGTCAAACCAGATGAATTGACGGGTGCACCAGGTCGCCTGGAAGAACAGTTCCCTCTTCGAAGTGGTGGTGTTACCACCTCTGGACGTGCTGTGGTGGATTCGCAGCTGGGCTACTACGTCAAGAAACCGGGGTTTATCGTTGATGCCAACGGTCAAGTGGTCAACATACGGACCGGAGTGACGATGTCGATCGAAGATGCCTTAGAGCGGCAGATCATTGAGATCGACGATGGCTCACATGATGATCTCAACATTCTACACATCGAAGAACCGCTTACAGTAAGTTTCAAATTATGTGGCTCTATAAATATATGTAATTAGAATTATTACAACATGATGAGTATTTGTGATTCATCTGTTGCTGAAGGTTGATATCATCCCTGAAGATTTTGGGGAAAAATGTTTTATTGCAAGGTCTTAAATTTTGCAGATTACTAAAGTACACAAATGCAGCTTACTGTCAAAAGATATTTTAGTCGCT
The DNA here is from genome assembly GCA_949752735.1 of Lumbricus terrestris. Lineage (NCBI taxonomy): Eukaryota > Metazoa > Annelida > Clitellata > Crassiclitellata > Lumbricidae > Lumbricus > Lumbricus terrestris. Next base: position 67,685,806 of record OX457040.1, on the reverse strand, counting down.
GATTTTAGATTCAGAGCACCGACATCTTTTCAGTAACTTAGCTGAGCAGGTTAGAAAAGTTGTCACGAGGAATGCACATTGAAACAGTTTCTATTTCTAGTCTGAAGCAGATTTATCTTATTTAAACGTCACGTAGACCAAAATACAGAATAAATAGATTGTCATCGTAAGAACATGTTTACTTGTTTTGGGTTTAGGATTATGTGTGTTATTTTTAAAATGGATTATGTGTGTTATTTTAAAAAATTTACTTTTTGATTGACTCTTTTTATAGATGTAGGTTTATTATTACCACATCTGTATAGCGAATACCAAAATGCGGATAACAATAATTGTTGGTCAACTTAAGAATATTATATTATCTTCTCTTATTATCTTATTGTGATTCCTATAGACTTTTGTTTTTGCAAATCTTCTTATCATCTGCTTATATTTTTATTAAAGGACTTGAAACGAGAGGATGAACAGAAAGGTGAATCACGACAAGTTGTTCTCGTCATCGAAGAGAAGAAACGAGAAATCTCACCATTTCCTGCAAAGAGACTTTTCGTCAACGTCGCTGACGAATTCAGTGATTCGACTTCAGAGGCGTCGGCATTATCGACGGAAGGCCACACGAGCGACTCACAGGCGAGGGATGAGTTCTGTGGTGGACACATCGTCTTCAGCTCATCGCGCTCAGGCCCCATCCAAAGCCAACTCCACGGTACGACGGTTCATGTGCGGGAAGACCCACTGAGCATTCACGACATGGCGAGAGTGGGTCTGTATGAAATCAAAACTGGACAGGTCTTTGATCAGGCGACGGGACAGCATATCGGTCTGAAGGAGGCGATTGAGAAGGGACTTGTCGACAAAGACTCGATCAGGTTATGTGAACCGCACTCTGGGAAGTTGATCACACTCTCTGAAGCGTTTGAACGGGGCATCATGGATCCGGATACTGGAGACCTCGTCGATTCGTTTACGGGGAAGTCCGTGAGTCTGGCGGAGTCCGTTCAAAAGGCGCTGCTTGCCGCCGCTGCTGCGGGTACTCTGCCGGTGAGGAATGTTACGGAACTGTGGAATGAGGAAAGGAAATGCTTTATTGATCCACGCACTGGAAGGTCGGTGACTCTGACGGAAGCGCTTGAAAAAGGTCTTGTTGATGGTTCATCGACAACGGTGTATGATCCGAGGACGAATTCATCCGTGCCATTGTCCGAGGCTCTACGTTTGGGGTTGGTGAATCTTCAGACGGGTGAAATACAGGCTGAAACTTTTGGAAGAAGTCACCGCACTTTCGAGGAAACCTTCAAGTCTGAACAGATCTCGACCGTATCGAAAGTTGAAGACAGTAAACCTGTTGATCAGAGTAGAAGAGAACAGATGGCCGTAGTTCATGTTGAGCCGGTACATCTTGCGGCTGCTCTTAAATCTGGAATGTTTAACGAGAAGAGACATACCTTCAAGGATCCTCGAAATGGACAAGAGCTGACGCTGGAAGAAGCCATCAACCGCGGACTAATCGACTCGGAATCACCGTCGATCTTTGATCCAGAATCTGCGGAGATGATATCTCTTCGTGACGCCATCGAGAAAGGAATCGTCGACGGACAAAGTGGAAGAGTTGTCGATGCATCCGGAAGATCACTCCATCTGGACGAGGCTCTGGCTGCGTCGTTGATTTCACAGCATGTTGACGTGGAAAGGAAACCGGTTGGAGCCGTAGATCAACTTATCACTTACTCAATTACCGACGCAGTGACAGAAGGAATTTATGATCCACTTACCAATTCCGTTAGAGATCCAGCCACAGGAAAGAGAATGACGCTGGAGGAAGCACTGGCCAGCGGTCTCATTAACACCGATAATGTGATGGTGAAAGACCCGGTGACGGGTCAGAAGGTGATGTTCAATGTTCTTGTTGACACGAAGCTTCTCGGCGTCAGTCAGGGTATAGTACGGGACGCAGAAGGCCGAGATGTTACACTGAAGACGGCTGTGGAACTGGGACTGCTCTACGAAACCGTGCTGCCATCAAAACCGATGTCATTCGTCGAAATCTTCGACGAGGGTCTCTACAATCCAAAGACCGGTGACTTCTACGATCCAAGGACCAAGGTCCTACGCAGTCTTCAGGACTCGATCGCAAGCGGTCTGGTCGACCCCTTATCAGCAGTGGTCAGCGACCCTTCGAGCAGCGAGGTCGTCGGATTAGAATACGCCATCGAGTCCGGTCTGGTGAATGGTGCAAATAGTTTCGTAAGAACGTCTGCTGGTAGCTTGCCACTGACGGATGCCATGGGTCAGGGAATTGTGATCGCAAGACCGATGTCCCTGCCAGCCGTCATCGACGCCGGTCTGTACAACGAGACGACTGGGAAGTTCCTCGATCCAACATGTCGACATTTCTTCACTTTGGAAGAAGCAATCGACAACGGATTGATTGACCCCCAGTCGACCTTCATAGACCCGGCCACAAAGAGACCGATAGCGCTGGCCATAGCCACGGCCACTGGCGTGCTGGATGCCAGACACGGAAATGTTGTCAACATCCATACTGGAGAGGTGCTTTCGCTGAAGGATGCTATCACAGCCGAAAAACTCTTGCTCAGCAGACCTGCGGTGGGTTTGTCCATTGAGGAGGCGCATGCACGAGGTCTTCTAGCCCCAGAAGGAAATACCGTTGTGGATCCAGTCACGAAGGCAGTCATGTCGTTTGAAGAAGCTCTCAACTCCGGCTTTATCGACGTAAACTCGATCGTTCGGCATCCAATGACGGGAGAGAGGATTACAATCGCTGAGGCGGTCGAACGCAATCTCTTTGATGTGACAACTGGAAAATTCAGATCGGACCTTTCCTCTGTGGATGTGGGACACCGAGACGCAGCCTTAGCTTCTGAGGAAAAACAATCGGTCAGTGGAATGAGTCTGTTGCAGGCGTTGGAAAGTGGTTGCTATAATCCAGACGACGGGTCTTTTGTTGATCCATCCACAGGAACACAGATGACGTTGATCGAAGCAGTGCATGCACGGTTGATCGACGCAAGTCAGGTGGTGACGACCCGCCATGGAAAACCGGTTTCACTGGAGGATGCCATCCAGAGCGGCATCATTGATCCACTGACTGGTGACGTAACCGACCAGACGTTGGGAGCGAGCAATCTTGCTGAGCTCGTACTGCAGATCAGGGAACCAGATGCGCAGAAGACAGAGGAAACGCTGATGAGCATCACGGACGCGTTTGACAGCGGTCTCATAAGTGCGGAGGACGGCAGCATCACGGACCCAGTCACAGGGCAGCAGATGACGTTGATCGAGGCGATCCGAACGCGACTGATAGACGGATCTGCGATGATTGAAATCGGAGGAACGATGTGCACGGTGGACGAGGCAATTGACGACGGTCTTCTCGATCCACTCACCGGGAACTTCACGGATCCGAGAACGAAGCGGCAGACGAGTCTGGTGGATGCGATCACTGAGGGTGCGGTCGCAGATGTTCCTCTGACTCTTACGCTGAAGGATGCCATAGAGAAAAAACTGTACGATCCGGTGGCGAGAACTTTCAGAAGCCCCGTTTCGGGAGACATTTTAACGGCAGATGAGGCCATTTCGGCCGGATTTCTTATCGATGCCAAGCAGCCAAGGTTGGATTTGGGTCAGCTGGTTGCTGGTGGGTTGGATGTGGCTGGGTTGCTGAAGGATCCGGTCAGTGGAGAAAGTATGACGATCCAGGAAGCGATTGACCGAGGCGTTTTGGATGAAGCGAGTGTCCTGATCAGAGATTCCACATCGGGCGAATATTTGTCGCTGTCTGAAGCTGTGGCTGCCGGTTTGATCGACTTGAAGACTGGTGAGATCAGAAACACCCAGAATGGAGAGATGCTTACCCTATCTCAAGCATTGCAGCAGGGACTTGTTGTTGACAGCGGCGATGTCAAGGTTGGCATGACGATGCAGGAAGCGCTGGAGAAAGGTCTGTTTGACGAAGACAGCGGTAAGATCGTTGATCCAAGAACAGGAGACCGGTTGTCTGTGGCCGACGCGATTGAGGCGGGCATCATCAGCGGAGATTCGATGAAGTTCCGACATCCACTCACTGGCGAACTCTTGAACTTTGACGCCGCAGTCCAGGCGGGAATTCTGGATCCGCAAACCGGGGACGTCTCTAGTCCCGAGGGGGAAAGTCTGACGCTGAGAGAGGCCGTCCTTGAGGGACTCGTTGTGACTGCAGTAACCGACCGCGGCCTCAGTCTCCTCGAGACGGTCCGGCAAGGAGTGTACAATCCGAGCAACGGCCTTTTCACGGATTCCTCCAGTGGGAAGCAGATGACGTTGGAAGACGCTATCCGATGTGGTCTTGTCGATCCTGGCAAATCGAAGATCATCGATCCAAACACCGGAGCAAAGGTTTCGATCACGGAGGCCATCGATAAAGGACTCATTGATCCAGTGGCCGGTCAGTTCATCGACGTTGTTACAGGGAAGCCAATGTCTCTGGGGGAGGCGGTGGTCCAGAATCTGATGGTCGATTGCAAGCAGATTCAGAGGAGCCTCGCTGAAGCAATCGACTTGGGACTATTGAACGTGCAGACCGGCACTTTCACCGATCCACAGACTGGCCGCGAAATGAGTCTTCAGGATGCACTGGAGTCGGGTCTACTGGACGCCAGCAAGACCCTGGTGACAGATCCCGACAGTGGAGAGTTCGTTTCGATGAGGGAAGCGCTGCGGAGGAAACTCATCAACGAAGTGACTGGAGAAGTTTTCGACAAGCAAACTGGAAACCAGATATCTTTCATCGACGCTGTCAACGCTGGACTTGTGGTCGACGCGCATGTTCCACCATCTCTGGGCTTCACAGAAGCCATTCAGAAAGGACTTTTCGATTCGAAGACTCGAGAGTTCATTCATCCTGTGACAGGAGTGAGAGTCGGCTTAGAAGAAGCTGTTAAGACCGGACTTCTCGACCCAGAAAAGTGCACGCTCATCCTTCAGGATTCGGCCGATTCCATTTCACTGGCCACAGCCATGGAGCGGAATCTGGTTGACGAGAGTTTTGATGCGATCGTTGACCCAAAATCCGGGCAGAAATTCTCTCTGTTTGATACCATACAGGAAGCTACTGACGAGACTTCGAACAGGACCCTGAGCATCGAGGAGGCAGTCAGCCAAGGAGCATTGGATGGAGAAAAGTCCATTTCGGAAGCTATTAAGACCGGACTTCTTGATGCCGAGCACACCATCGTTAAGATCCCTGGAACGGACAAGGAGCTGACGCTGTCGGAAGCCATCGCTGCTGGAATCGTCGATCCGGACACCGGTGCCCTTCATCTTCCATCCACCGGAAAACCGGTAAGTATTTCTGATGCCGTTATGCATGGCTATGTTTATACTGTTGATGATGATGAGCATGGCTTAACTCTGTTTGATTTAGTTAACGATGTTTTGTTTGACTCTTCTTCCTCTACTCTTCTTCTTGATCCGTCATCCGGAACTAGGGTGCGTTTTGTTGATGCTTTAGGTAGTGGCATTTTGAACTTTTCTTGCGTATCGCTTAGACTTTCTTCTAGGTGCCATATTGATTTCAACGCGGCCTGCAGCGAGGGCCTGATTGACGTAGAGAAAGGCCTCGTGTATGACAGAGGCACAGGAAGGGTGCTGTCTCTCTTGAATGCCACAATTCAAGGGCTCCTGTACCAGGAGAACAAACCATTTTTTACACTCCAAGACCTAAAGAATCAGGGGATATTTGATGAAACTTCTGGAAATTTTGTGGACCTTGGGAGTGGTTGTGAGGTGAGCCTTAGAAATGCCGTTGAAACCGAATTATTTGAAACCTCTGGACTTTTATTGCAGCTACCTGGATCTGAGTTTGTGTTCACTTTTCAGTATGGGATTAAGAGTGGAATGGTAGATCTTGACGCTGGCACCATTCGCGATCCGAAAACGGGAACCGTGCTGCAACTGGTCGATCTATATCGAAAAACATTGCCTGTGACAGACGATAGGCAACATACGACTATTGTTGAGACAGCCAAAGGAACAACACTTCTGCCCATGGAAGCAGCTGAAATGAAGAAGACAGGAGGTGAGTCGAGAGAACATGAACAGACAACAGGTGGATCAACAGAGCAATCTACACAAGCTGGTAATCAATTGCCTATGACTTTAGCTGATGCTGTTGATGCTGGAATTATAGATGCCACGACTGGTCTGGTGACAGACAGAAGAACTGGTGAGAAAATGACCCTTGATCAAGCAATTGCAAAGAACATCATTGATGGATTGATATGGATTGTTATAGATCCTACAACTGGGAAGGTGTTGTCGTTAATCGATGCAGTGACAAAAGGAATTGTAGATCTGAAAACTGGAACTGTTTTGGAGGTAAACACTGGTAAGAAGCTCACGCTGGTTGAAGCAGTCCAGTCTGGTCTGGTTAAAGGAGATGGTAAAGAAGTTAAACCTACAAAAGTCCCACCTCCGATTCCAAGCAAGCAAAGAAAAGCGGAAGCCGGAAAAGCTGAGTTGCCAGGAAACCTTGTAAGCAAATCATCAGATGGAAAGAATGCGACTGAAAATCTTAAGCTTTCTACTGCAGAACATGAAGTAAAGGAAATTGTTTCTAATCTGGATCAACCCACAGACTCGAACCAAAATGTTCCAATTTCGTTGGAGGATGCTGTGAAATCGGGTCTGTTAGATGCTACAACTGGTCTGGTGACTGATAGAAGAACTGGTGAGAAAATGACCCTTGATCGAGCAATTACGGAGAACATCATTGATGGATTGATCTGGATCATTATAGATCCAGCCACTGGGAAAGTGTTGTCTGTAGTCGAAGCTGTGGAGAAAGGAATTGTAGATCTGAAAACTGGAACTGTTTTGGAGGTAAACACTGGTAAGAAGCTCACGCTGTTTGAAGCAGTCAAATCTGGTCTGGTTAAAGGAGATGGTAAAGATGTTAAACCTACAAAAGTCCCACCTCCGATTCCAAGCAAGCAAAGAAAAGTGGAAGCCGAAAAAGCTGAGGTGCCAGAAGACCTTGTAAGCAAATCAACAGATGGAAAGAATGCAACTGAAAATCTTAAGCTTTCTACTGCAGAACATGAAGTAAAGGGAAATATTTCAGCGCAACAATCTTCAGAATCGAACCAAAATGTTCCGATGACTTTGGAAGATGCAGTGAAAGCCGGTCTGATAGATTCTACGACTGGTCTTGTGACAGATAGAAGGACTGGAGAGAAAATGACCCTTGATCAAGCAATTGCAGAGAACATAATTGATCGATTGATCTGGATCGTTATAGATCCAGCCACTGGGAAAGTGTTGTCTGTAGTCGAAGCTGTGACAAAAGGAATTGTAGATTTGAAAACTGGAACTGTTCTGGAGGTAAACACTGGTAAGAAGCTCACGCTGGTTGAAGCAGTCCAGTCTGGTTTGATTAAAGGAGATTGCAAAGAAGTTAAATCTACAAAGGTACCTCCTCCAATTCCAAGTAAGCAAAGAAAATCGGAAGCTGGAATGACTGACTTGCCAGGAAGCACATCAACAGATGGAGAGAAACCTATTCTTTCTACTGCAGAACATAAAATAAAGGGAAATGTTTCAAATCTCGATCAGCTCTCGAACTCGAACAAAAATGTTCCGATGGCTTTGGAAGATGCTGTGAAAAGCGGTCTGGTAGATGTCACGACTGGTCTGGTGACAGATAAAAGGACTGGTGAGAAAATCACCCTTGATCAAGCAATTACGGAGAATATCATTGATGGAATGATATGGATCGTTATAGATCCAGCCACTGGGAAGGTGTTGCCGCTGAATGAAGCTGTGGAGAAGGGAATTGTAGATCATAAAACTGGAACTGTACTAGAAGTAAAAACTGGTAGGAAGCTCACGCTGGTTGAAGCAGTCCAGTCTGGTCTGGTTAAAGGAGATGGTAAAGAAGTTAAACCTGCAAAGGTCCCCCCTCCGATTCCAAGCAAGCAAAGAAAAGTGGAAGCCGAAATAGCAGAGACCCCAGAATACCTCGTCAGCAAATCAACAGATGGAAAGAATGCAACTGAAAATCTTAAGCTTTCTACTGCAGAACATGAACTAAAGGGAAATATTTCAATGCAACAATCTTCACAATCGGAGAAGAGTGTTCCAATTTCGTTGGAGGATGCTGTGAAATCCGGTCTGATAGATTCTACGACTGGTCTGGTGACAGATAGAAGAACTGGAGAGAAAGTGACCCTTGATCGAGCAATTGCAGAGAACATCATTGATGGAATGATCTGGATCATTATAGATCCTACAACTGGGAAAGTGTTGTCTTTAAGCGAAGCTGTGGCAAAAGGAATTGTAGATCTAACAACTGGAACTGTTTTGGATGTAAACACTGGTAAAAAGCTCACGCTGTTTGAAGCAGTCAAATCTGGTCTGGTTAAAGGAGATGGTAAAGATGTTAAACCTACAAAAGTCCCACCTCCGATTCCAAGCAAGCAAAGAACAGTGGAAGCTGGAAAAACTGAGGTGCCAGAAAACCTTGTAAGCAAATCATCAGATGGAAAGAATGCGACTGAAAATCTTAAGCTTTCTACTGCAGAACATGAAGTAAAGAAAAATGTTTCTAATCTGGATCAACTCACAGACTCGAACAACAATGTTCCGATTTCGTTGGAGGATGCTGTGAAAGCCGGTCTGATAGATTCTACGACTGGTCTGGTGACAGATAGAAGAACTGGTGAGAAAATGACCCTTGATCGAGCAATTACGAAGAACATCATTGATGGATTGATCTGGATCATTATAGATCCAGCCACTGGGAAAGTGTTGTCATTAATCGAGGCGGTGACAAAAGGAATTGTAGATTTGAAAACTGGAACTGTTCTGGAGGTAAACACTGGTAAGAAGCTCACGCTGTTTGAAGCAGTCCAGTCTGGTCTGATTAAAGGAGATGGTGCAGATGTTCAACTCAAAAAGGCACCTCCTCCAATTCCTAGCAAGCAGAGAGAATCTGAAACTAAAAGAGGCGAAGCACCCGGAAACCTTGTGGCAAATGTTGCAGATGAGAAGACTGCGACTGAAAGTCGAAAGATTTCTACTGCAGTATATGAACTAAAGGGAAATGTTTCAAGTCTGCAACAATCCACAGACTCCAACAAAAATGTTCCGATGGCTTTGGAAGATGCTGTGAAAGCTGGTCTGATAGATTCTACGACTGGTCTGGTGACGGATAGAAGGACTGGAGAGAAAATGACCCTTGATCAAGCAATTGCAGAGAATATCATTGATGGAAAGTTGTGGATCATTATAGATCCAGCAACTGGGAAAGTGTTGTCTTTAGGCGAGGCAGTGGCAAAAGGGATTGTTGATTTGAAGACTGGAACAGTGTTAGAGCAGAGTACTGGAAAGAAGCTGAACTTGTCTGCAGCTTTGGAATCTGGTGTCGTTGTCACTGGTGGCAGGGAAATTTCAACAGCGGAGTTTTTCGTACAGAGCGGAGGTAAGGCTCTTCCAGATTCTGAGAGACCAATTAGTGGCGTGCACAGTCAAGTAGTTCCAGTGGGAGCAGAATTCGTGTTGACTTTTGATGATAAATCGTCAACAATGATTTTGGAAGGAGCAACAGCATCAAAAATGGGAGGGGAAAAGCCTTTTGACGATGTCACTCAGCCATTGACTCTCGCAGATGCTGTCAAATCTGGTGTGTTGGACGTATCAACTGGCCTTGTCACTGACAGAACTGGTAGACGAATGAACATTGATGAAGCAGTTGAGGCAAATATCATCGAAGGTAAACTCTGGATTATAATTGATCCAGTTACCGGCGAATTGCTGTCTTTAGGTGAAGCCGTGGCTAAGGGAGTTGTTGATATTACCACAGGAGCTGTGCTGCGAGGTGATACGGGAAATCTGGTTGCAACAGCTGGATCAATTTCAGCAGCAGAAGCTTTGCCGGAAAATGAAGGTTTCTCGAAAACGGAAACGAGTGAACTGAAATTTAACATCACTGGCTTGAAGAAGCCAGCCGAAGCTGGACATTTCTTTCCAATCAATTTGACGCAGACGGATGGAGCCGGGTCTGTTGGCCATCGACTGTTGGGTGAAGAAATGGAATTTATTGTTGATGTCACAAGCCCTGTTAAATCTGTTCATGCAATTGATTTAAATGAAGAGCACGTAATTAGTGACAGAGACGAGGCTGTGATGCCTATGTCACTCAAAGAGGCATTTTCAACTGGTCTTATCGATCCATCCACTGGTCTTGTGACAGACGCAACTGCTGGACGCAAGTTGACACTTGGTGACGCAATTGCTTCCAATTTCATCGATAAAAAGCTTTGGGTTGTTGTGGACTCAAGAAGTGGAAAAGTTGTGTCACTGGATGAAGCTGTGGCGAAAGGAATTGTAGATCTAAGAACCGGAACTGTTCTGGACGAAAGGACTGGCAAGAAGCTTACTCTTCACACAGCCATTGAGTCAGGTTATATCATTGAAAGCGATGGTGAAATAAGCGCAAAAGAGACAACTTCCAAGAGAATGCCCTCAACAGTTGCTAGTAAATCATTGAAGGATGCCAGAGGCAATATAGATTCAGAATCAGAAAGAGCAGTAGCATTGACGAAATGGGATGAGAATTCTGCTGTTTCAGGCAGACTTTCTGAATATGGAAGCGGTGAAACGGTCCAGCTGGCTACAGCAGCAGACAAGAAATCACCAATGTCATTGGAGGATGCAGTGAGAGCTGGACTTGTTGATCCTGTGACTGGCCTAGTGACAGATGTAAGGACCAGTCGTAAAATACCACTTGATGAAGCAATCACTTTGAAAATCATAGATGGAAAACTTTGGGTGATCATAGACCCAGCAAGTGGAAAATTCATATCGCTTGGTGAAGCAGTTGTCAAGGGAATTGTTGATTTGAAGTCCGGAACTGTGTTGTATGGCAAGACTGGAAAGAAACTGACATTGTGTGGGGCAGTTGAGGCAGGTCTTTTCACTCAGGAAGCCAGAAGTGCCTCCCATATCGTGCAGCCTGTGACTTTGAAAAACAAAGTGGATGAAGAGTCCAGACTAATGGCGATTGACGACCCGAATACTTCACCCATGTCACTTGAAGATGCCATGAAAGCTGGACTTGTCGATGCTTCAACTGGTCTTGTGACTGACAGAAAGACTGGAAGGAAACTGACTCTTCACGAGGCAATTGCATCCGACATCATCGATAAAAAGCTGTGGATAATTGTGGATCCAAAGACTGGGAAAGTTATAACGCTCGATGAAGCTGTGGCAAAGGGAATAGTTGACTTGAGGAGTGGAACTATAGTAGACGAAAGTACAGGCAAGAAACTCACACTACATGATGCAATCAAGTCCGGTCTGATTAAAGATGCTAAACCTAAAAAAGAGCCTCCACCTATTTTTAGCAAGTCAGTAAAGAAATCTGAGACCAGAATAACTGAAGCAGATGTCACGAATGCAGCTGAAAAACCGATGTCCACTTTACACAAAGCAGCGGAAGATGAATCGAAAAAACATGCATCAATACAGCGAACCGTCGAAACAGATGAGAATGTGCCAATCTCGCTGGAAAAGGCAGTAAAAGTTGGTCTGGTAGATGCTACTACTGGTCTAGTTACAGACAGAAGGACTGGTAAGAAATTGACTCTTGAACAAGCAATTGCCAAGAACATTATTGATGGCAAATTGTGGATTGTTATTGATCCCAAAACTGGGAAAGTGTTGTCACTTAATGAGGCTGTGGCAAAGGGAATTGTTGATCTGAAAACGGGAACTGTGGTAGATCAAGAAACTGGCAAGAAACACACTTTATCTGCTGCAGTCAAGTCTCATCTGATTGTTGGTGTGCAAAAGAAGGAGCATAAAATTAGCCTCAGTGATGCCGTGGATTTAGGGATGATGGACAGTGAAACAGGTTTGCTAATTGATCCCATTACACAGAAGGAACTGACCATCGAACAGGCAGCTAAATCTGGCAGCATTGAAGAAGATACGGTTTGGATAAAAGATATGTATTCACTAGACACTGTAACTGTTTTTGATGAAATTCTGCAAATTGACGAAGACACGGCCAAACAAATTAGTAACATGGAAGACGATGATGCATCCAAAGAAACAACATCCGGGGCACATCGTGAAGAATTCGAAACAGCTGCAGATGAAGATCGTCAACGTGCTATGGGAGAGGGTTTGACAGCAAAGTTAGCTGAAGAAATATCAGACAAAGTGATGAAAGACTCTTCCAGGGGTAAATTGATGGAACTTGCAGGGCCTGCTCAGGCACCATTGAGTCCTGATGAAGGTCTGTCTTTATCCGAGGCACTGGAATCAGGTGTCATGAAAGAAGCACATGACAGAGGTCTTATTGACAGGAAATCGGAGAAAGTGAAAGATGTATCGGAAAGAAAGTCAATGGGAGTTGCAGGAGCTGCTGAACCACGTTTGAGTACAGGCAGAGGTCTGTCTTTAACAGAGGCACTGGAATCAGGTGTGATGGATGAAGACACTGGAAAAATTACAGATCCTGTAACAGGCAAAACGATGACTGTTGATAAAGCAGTTGAGAAAGGATTGATTGATGGAAACAAAACAAAAGTTGTTGACTCAGCTACCGGAAAAGTTTCGAGTTTGAAGGATGCCATTGAGACTGGTTTGGTTGACAGGAAATCTGGGAAGGTTAGAGATTCGACAAGTGGAGAAATGATGAGTTTAACAGAGGCTCAGAAAAAGGGAGTGGTGAGCGAAGAAGCACAGAAATCTGATCTGTCTTTGAAAGAAGCTTTTGAAAGAGGACTGATTGATAGCAAGACAGGTAAAGTGACAGATCGAAAATCAGGGAAAACATATGATCTTGGTGAGGCTGTGAAACAAGGATTAATTGACGGAGTTTCATCAGAAATAGTTGATCCTGGTACTGGTAAAACGGTGACTTTGGAAAAGGCGTTGAAAACAGGATTGATTGACAGCCAGAGTGGACTTTTAACAGACAGTTCGAGTGGCTTGAAGTTGGATCTGGATACAGCTGAGAAGCGGGGTCTGTTGAAGGAGCGTCGAGAAGAAAAAGGACTTGATTTGAGAGAAGCAATAGAGAAAGGTGTGATAGATCTTGAGAAAGGAACTGTAATTGTTGGGAACACAGGAGAGGAGTGCAGTATAGAAGATGCTGTAGACGCTGGAATTTTGGATGGAAATACAAAACAGATCATGGATCCAGAGACAAAGGAAATGATGAATTTGGTGGATGCTCTTGAGAAAGGAGTTGTTGACAGAAAAACTGGCAAAATAAGAGATCCGAAGTCCAGAACACCAGTGAGATTAGATGCAGCTGTTAAACAGGGATTCATCAAGAAAGTGGAAGGGTTGACCTTGTCTGAAGCTAAAGGTCAAGGACTGATCGACTCTGTGACAGGTCTTTTGAAAGATCCATCATCAGGTGCAGAGTTGACAATTGAAGAGGCAGTGAAGACCGGAATCATTGATGGCAAAAGTCCACAGATTTTGGATGAAGCAAGTGGCAAAAAGGTGTGTTTGAACGAAGCGATGGACAGAGGGCTGATTGACAGGAAATCTGGCATAGTGAAGGATGTATTGGAAAGAAAGTCAATGGGAGTTGCAGGAGTTGCTGAACCACGTTTGAGTACGGGCAGAGGTCTGTCCTTAACAGAGGCACTGGAATCAGGTGTGATGGATGAAGACACTGGAAAAATTACAGATCCTGTAACAGGCAAAACGATGACTGTTGATAAAGCAGTTGAGAAAGGATTGATTGATGGAAACAAAACAAAAGTTGTCGACTCAGCTACCGGAAAAGTTTCGAGTTTGAAGGATGCCATTGAGACTGGTTTGGTTGACAGGAAATCTGGGAAGGTTAGAGATTCGACAAGTGGAGAAATGATGAGTTTAACAGAGGCTCAGAAAAAGGGAGTGGTGAGCAAAGAAGCACAGAAATCTGGTCTTTCTTTGAAAGAAGCTTTTGAAAGAGGACTGATTGATAGCAAGTCAGGTAAAGTGACAGATCGAAAATCAGGGAAAACATATGATCTTGGTGAGGCTGTGAAACAAGGATTAATTGACGGAGTTTCATCAGAAATAGTTGATCCTGGTACTGGTAAAACGGTGACTTTGGAAAAGGCGTTGAAAACAGGATTGATTGACAGCCAGAGTGGACTTTTAACAGACAGTTCGAGTGGCTTGAAGTTGGATCTGGATACAGCTGACAAGCGGGGTCTGTTGAAAGAGCGTCGAGAAGAAAAAGGACTTGATTTGAAAGACGCAATAGAGAAAGGTTTGATAGATTTGGAGAAAGGAACTGTAATTGTTGGGAACACAGGAGAGGAGTGCAGTATAGAAGATGCTGTAGACGCTGGAATTTTGGATGGAAATACAAAACAGATCATGGATCCTGAGACAAAGGAAATGATGAATTTGGTGGATGCTCTTGAGAAAGGAGTTGTTGACAGAAAAACGGGCAAAATAAGAGATCCGAAGTCCAGAACACCAGTGAGATTAGATGCAGCTGTTAAACAGGGATTCATCAAGAAAGTGGAAGGGTTGACCTTGTCTGAAGCTAAAGGTCAAGGACTGATCGACTCTGTGACAGGTCTTTTGAAAGATCCATCATCAGGTGCAGAGTTGACAATTGAAGAGGCAGTGAAGACCGGAATCATTGATGGCAAAAGTCCACAGATTTTGGATGAAGCAAGTGGCAAAAAGGTGTGTTTGAACGAAGCGATGGACAGAGGGCTGATTGACAGGAAATCTGGCAAAGTGAAGGATGTATTGGAAAGAAAGTCAATGGGAGTTGCAGGAGTTGCTGAACCACGTTTGAGTACGGGCAGAGGTCTGTCCTTAACCGAGGCACTGGAATCAGGTGTGATGGATGAAGACACTGGAAAAATTACAGATCCTGTAACAGGCAAGACGATGACTGTTGATAAAGCAGTTGAGAAAGGATTGATTGATGGAAACAAAACAAAAGTTGTTGACTCAGCTACCGGAAAAGTTTCGAGTTTGAAGGATGCCATTGAGACTGGTTTGGTTGACAGGAAATCTGGGAAGGTTAGAGATTCGACAAGTGGAGAAATGATGAGTTTAACAGAGGCTCAGAAAAAGGGAGTGGTAAGCAAAGAAGCACAGAAATCTGGTCTTTCTTTGAAAGAAGCTTTTGAAAGAGGACTGATTGATAGCAAGTCAGGTAAAGTGACAGATCGAAAATCAGGGAAAACATATGATCTTGGTGAGGCTGTGAAACAAGGATTAATTGACGGAGTTTCATCAGAAATAGTTGATCCTGGTACTGGTAAAACGGTGACTTTGGAAAAGGTGTTGAAAACAGGATTGATTGACAGCCAGAGTGGACTTTTAACAGACAGTTCGAGTGGCTTGAAGTTGGATCTGGCTACAGCTGAGAAGTGTGGTCTTTTGAAGGAGCATCGAGAAGAAAAAGGACTTGATTTGAAAGACGCAATAGAGAAAGGTTTGATAGATTTGGAGAAAGGAACTGTAATTGTTGGGAACACAGGAGAGGAGTACAGTATAGAAGATGCTGTAGATGCTGGAATTTTGGATGGAAATACAAAACAGATCATGGATCCAGAGACAAAGGAAATGATGAATTTGGTGGATGCTCTTGAGAAAGGAGTTGTTGACAGAAAAACTGGCAAAATAAGAGATCCGAAGTCCAGAACACCAGTGAGATTAGATGCAGCTGTTAAACAGGGATTCATCAAGAAAGTGGAAGGGTTGACCTTGTCTGAAGCTAAAGGTCAAGGACTGATCGACTCTGTGACAGGTCTTTTGAAAGATCCATCATCAGGTGCAGAGTTGACAATTGAAGAGGCAGTGAAGACCGGAATCATTGATGGCAAAAGTCCACAGATTTTGGATGAAGCAAGTGGCAAAAAGGTGTGTTTGAACGAAGCGATGGACAGAGGGCTGATTGACAGGAAATCTGGCAAAGTGAAGGATGTATTGGAAAGAAAGTCAATGGGAGTTGCAGGAGTTGCTGAACCACGTTTGAGTACGGGCAGAGGTCTGTCCTTAACCGAGGCACTGGAATCAGGTGTGATGGATGAAGACACTGGAAAAATTACAGATCCTGTAACAGGCAAGACGATGACTGTTGATAAAGTAGTTGAGAAAGGATTGATTGATGGAAACAAAACAAAAGTTGTTGACTCAGCTACCGGAAAAGTTTCGAGTTTGAAGGATGCCATTGAGACTGGTTTGGTTGACAGGAAATCTGGGAAGGTTAGAGATTCGACAAGTGGAGAAATGATGAGTTTAACAGAGGCTCAGAAAAAGGGAGTGGTGAGCAAAGAAGCACAGAAATCTGGTCTTTCTTTGAAAGAAGCTTTTGAAAGAGGACTGATTGATAGCAAGTCAGGTAAAGTGACAGATCGAAAATCAGGGAAAACATATGATCTTGGTGAGGCTGTGAAACAAGGATTAATTGACGGAGTTTCATCAGAAATAGTTGATCCTGGTACTGGTAAAACGGTGACTTTGGAAAAGGCGTTGAAAACAGGATTGATTGACAGCCAGAGTGGACTTTTAACAGACAGTTCGAGTGGCTTGAAGTTGGATCTGGATACAGCTGACAAGCGGGGTCTGTTGAAGGAGCGTCGAGAAGAAAAAGGACTTGATTTGAGAGAAGCAATAGAGAAAGGTGTGATAGATCTTGAGAAAGGAACTGTAATTGTTGGGAACACAGGAGAAGCGTACAGTATAGAAGATGCTGTAGACGCTGGAATTTTGGATGGAAATACAAAACAGATCATGGATCCAGAGACAAAGGAAATGATGAATTTGGTGGATGCTCTTGAGAAAGGAGTTGTTGACAGAAAAACTGGCAAAATAAGAGATCCGAAGTCCAGAACACCAGTGAGATTAGATGCAGCTGTTAAACAGGGATTCATCAAGAAAGTGGAAGGGTTGACCTTGTCTGAAGCTAAAGGTCAAGGACTGATCGACTCTGTGACAGGTCTTTTGAAAGATCCATCATCAGGTGCAGAGTTGACAATTGAAGAGGCAGTGAAGACCGGAATCATTGATGGCAAAAGTCCACAGATTTTGGATGAAGCAAGTGGCAAAAAGGTGTGTTTGAACGAAGCGATGGACAGAGGGCTGATTGACAGGAAATCTGGCAAAGTGAAGGATGTATCGGAAAGAAAGTCAATGGGAGTTGCAGGAGCTGCTGAACCACGTTTGAGTACAGGCAGAGGTCTGTCTTTAACAGAGGCACTGGAATCAGGTGTGATGGATGAAGACACTGGAAAAATTACAGATCCTGTAACAGGCAAAACGATGACTGTTGATAAAGCAGTTGAGAAAGGATTGATTGATGGAAACAAAACAAAAGTTGTTGACTCAGCTACCGGAAAAGTTTCGAGTTTGAAGGATGCCATTGAGACTGGTTTGGTTGACAGGAAATCTGGGAAGGTTAGAGATTCGACAAGTGGAGAAATGATGAGTTTAACAGAGGCTCAGAAAAAGGGAGTGGTGAGCGAAGAAGCACAGAAATCTGATCTGTCTTTGAAAGAAGCTTTTGAAAGAGGACTGATTGATAGCAAGACAGGTAAAGTGACAGATCGAAAATCAGGGAAAACATATGATCTTGGTGAGGCTGTGAAACAAGGATTAATTGATGGAGTTTCATCAGAAATAGTTGATCCTGGTACTGGTAAAACGGTGACTTTGGAAAAGGCGTTGAAAACAGGATTGATTGACAGCCAGAGTGGACTTTTAACAGACAGTTCGAGTGGCTTGAAGTTGGATCTGGATACAGCTGAGAAGCGGGGTCTGTTGAAAGAGCGTCGAGAAGAAAAAGGACTTGATTTGAGAGAAGCAATAGAGAAAGGTGTGATAGATCTTGAGAAAGGAACTGTAATTGTTGGGAACACAGGAGAGGCGTACAGTATAGAAGATGCTGTAGACGCTGGAATTTTGGATGGAAATACAAAACAGATCATGGATCCAGAGACAAAGGAAATGATTAATTTGGAGGATGCTCTTGAGAAAGGAGTTGTTGACAGAAAAACGGGCAAAATAAGAGATCCGAAGTCCAGATCACCAGTGAGATTAGATGCAGCTGTTAAACAGGGACTTGTGCAACAACTAGCTGAAACGTCGAAACCTATGTCAGCATTTGATCTTAAAAGTGGAAATGCAGTGAATCAGGACAATTCATTTTCGTCTGATATGAGATCTGGATCTTCCGCTAGCATTGGACTTGTTCAAACATCTGTTCTGTCCCACGGAGACTATGAGAACATTTTAACGGATGCAGAGTTGGAAAAAATGCTTGCTGTGAGTTTTTCAGCTGGCGACCACATCGATTCGACATCTTCGTCGCCCACTGGTTTGGAGCCTTTGGCTTTGCTGCTTGACTCGGATACAATTCGTTCAAAGGTAAAGGAGAGTGCAATGCTTGCTTTCCTTGGTAGCCGTTTGCATTGTTGGGTCTCCTTGGTAGACTTTGGTGCCTTCAATGCAGGTCACCCGCTTTCATCCGCTACAAAGCTTTATCCAACGAACTGGAAGCTTCCTGGCTGTTTGCTTTTTTGCTTTATTTTAGTTTTTGATCATAATGAATTTCCTGTGCTAAGTGAATTTAGAAATTATCTATCATTGTTTAGTGAGTGAGGCTTTTTGTGTGTGCCTTGTGTGTTTTTCTGTTGTTGTTTGTTCATGGTGGTTTGTGTGTTCGTTTGTAAAATTCTTCTGTTTTTATTAAATGTCAGAATGTTGCTATTGTATTGCGTTAGAGTTTTGCTTTTGTGTTGCTTGATCTAGAGTGGTTAAACCTTTGTTTTTTTTAGCTTTTTGCTTTTTCATAATTTTGCTTTTGTGAGTGTTTTATTTCGTTTGTTTGGTGGTATGCATAATTGTATGCGCTTCTTGTATATTTTTGTGTAAGGAACTGTTGTAAGAGCAGTTGTATTCATGAGGTTTTTTGGCGGCTTAAATTTAAATTGTATTGTACACAAACATTTTAATTGAAAGTTCACATAAGTGGCAAATTTATTTTAAGCATGCATTTTACTCTGACTCCGCTTGCAGAGACTGCTGCACACTGCACTCCTTTGTCCACGGACACTACATCCCCTTTCACCCCACTCTGCGACAATGCAGAGCCGTTCCTTCTCTGTGGTTGGTTCAACAATCTGGAACGAGCTACCCTTGACTATGCGACATCTCCCAAGCTGTTCTCAATTTCATCAACTGTTGAAGACTGCTATTTTGCTTGGCCTGAGCCAGGAGCACCTTGAGCTGAGTATGGATGTTGAGGGTGCTGCTTAATTATTACTTCATCTATATTATAATTCCGAAACACTTTCCATATGTTTGTTTATTTGTTTGTACGCTTTTGACTCTCCCCTGCAGAATAGGCTCGGAAATGAAACAGCGTCGGTTAAAAAAATTTTTGCAATCGATTCTTACCCAAATTATAAGGTCATCGCAACTATTTTCAGGTTTTAATTCAGTTTAAAACAAAAGTTATTAGCGTTTTAAGACAGATTTCATCAATAAATGATCAGGCTAGGGCTTTAGTCAAGAGTCTACTCCGCATGACGTCATACCCGCCCAGTAATAATTTCTGTAGCGCCCCGCGGGGGTGGGTCAAGTTTGGCTTTTTGGGGAAGCGAGATGGGGTGGAGGGTTGGCGAAAACCCGAAATTTAGCAGCCAACGATGGGCACCAGAGAGGAGTGGTGTTTAAAACCCTAAATTTCTCTTTAGAACTCGAGTTATTAGCGTTTTAAGACAGATTTCATCGCTCACGCTTTGGTAAACAGTATCGAGCTTTAGTAAAAGAGTCTACAGCCCGAATGACGTCATACAAGCCCAGTAATAATTTCCGTAGTGCCCCGCAGGGGCGGGTTACGTTTGGCTTTTTCGGGAAACGGGGTGGGGTAGAGGGTTGGCGAAAACCCGAAATTTAGCGGTCAACGTTGGGTACCACAGTGGAGTAGTGTTTAAAACCCTAAAATTCCCGGGCAACGCCGGGTTACACATCTAGTTATTTATAAATTACATAGGTCAGCTAACAATTTAAGAACTGGTGGTTTCATAATGTATCGTATTAATTATTTACAATTAGTAATTAAATTGCTAGATGTTTTGAGTGCTTATGCTTTAATCTTTTTGCATTGGCTTCCTGTTCAGCAAACAATTACCGCGGTTTCAAATTGGGACTCATAGGTTGTAGAAGCTTGAACTGGGATCAGCCACAATACTTAATTGCTTGCTTATTGCTGAACGACGTCATCTGCTTATCTTCGTATTGTCGTACTTAAATCAATCGCAGTTCTTCACCAATGAATGATCTTTTTCAGTTGCTTGAGCAACTTTTTGGAACTATCATTCATCTGTGCGCTCTGCTTCGTCGCAAGTGGCGGTAGTTTCAGTCTAAAAACACCGTGTGATTACAGAGATCGTTGGCATCCCCTCCCCTTCATTTAGGCTTGGGACTGGCACTGCACTCGCGCCAGCTGTGTCAGAGTCTTTTCTCGGTTGCTTTCATCCTGGATTTAGACCTACTAACCCTTTGAAATTTTCTTATCAACCATAGGCTGCTTCTCCGTCTTACGGAATGATATTCTGGATATTGAACTGATTATGGCTTTGTTCTGGAGTGCCATCGGTTCATGCCTTCTGTATTAGATGCTGGCGCTATAGAAGTTACTGATTACAAGTAGTGTTGAGGCACTAAGCATGTGAGACCGATCTGACCTATTTAATCAGTAGTTGTTTAATTTATTAATTTTGCATTACATTTTAATTTCTGATTTTTAATGGGTTGAGTTGATTTGCCTTATTGCAATTTAGTGTCTCTGTTATTTATGTCTTCAATAGTAAAATTTCATTATTTTTTATCTCTTTTTAGTGATTTCAAATGCTTGTCTTTTAACGATAATATGATTTACTTTCATTAAGAAGAATTTAATTGAGGCTTTCAGTTTATTGTATTGTGCTTTGTGGGTTTTGCTTTTACCTTTATATAAGACATTATCAGCTAAAATATCTTTTCTATTGCATTCGCTATCTTGCCAAAATAATAACTTAATCTGTTTTTCAGGGTGCTGTATATTATAAAACTATTGACATGCTGCCAGCATTTTATATCTGTTCAGTGGTTTTCTCAGCCTTGATGATATGATTTTTCTGAGTCTCTTCAGATAGATCTCAACTGAATCCTAGTCTTTTTCAGATCAGAACCATTTTCTGCGCATCTTTTGGATCTCCCTTCTCGGCTTTCTTCCAGATCACCCTCGAAATTGTTTGTACAACGATTTTGCATACAAGCGGCTGATGCCTTCAAGACATTGTTGCTATGAACCTTCTTTGTCTTCATTAGATACTAGATGCCGTTAAGTTGAAGTTGAAGGACTGTACTTAGTGTTTTTGCATAAAAAAACTGAAATAATATTGCAGTTGGGGCTGAATTTTCATGCAGAATTACGTGCTTACAACTTTTACTTAGACAGCTGGTTGTTCCTGGTGTACATCTTGTCTTAGGCTGACGAACTCATAGATGCTGGTCCCTCCATCTGGTATTCTCTGCCTCATCTTGTTGGCAATTCACATACCAAGATAACCTTTCGTTCTGTGCTATAAACTTTCATCTTCAGTTTCTTTGCGGTCCTTGGTTTATCCAGTTTAACCCAGAACTTTCAATGTGCACTTGTGAACTTATGTAGGTGAACATTTATATCAAATTGCAGTTGTATTCTATTTTGACATGATAAGAATATTCTTTGTCCAATTGCTATCTACATTATCTACATTACTATCTACAGACATAGAACTATTCAGCGCATCAAGACAGTCATACACACATATCATCTTGAATCCAGCATCCATCGTGTATAACACTGTATATCATCATAAAGTTGTCCTCATCAGGTCATCTGCTAGAAGAATTACAGCATACATAAGACCTACATTCACATAATTGGCAGCACTAAACAGGATTTTTTTGCTGACTAATTAACTTCAAAAAGTGAACATTATAAAATTGCAATTGTATTATAACGCACACAAATACTGAAATAGATGGGAGCACAAAAGAGGATTTTTTGGCAACATGATATAAAGCCATCCGATCATCTAGTTCTAGTTCTTTCTCTTGGTCAGCAAGTTGTAAAAATTTGAAAACTTGTTGTTATCCGATGTTCAGTTTGACGTTTGGCTTCAGAGTTTTGTGGATCGTTGCAGGGTAAAGCAAGCGAGCGCTGTGCTCAACTCATTGGTCTGCTCGATGCTCAGCTCGATTGGTTGAACTCGAGGAAGGTGGCTGAACATGGCGTCATCTCTGAAGAAATCGATGCACTGCAGAAGCAGATCGATGACGAACAGGTATGCAAGCGTGCGTGTGTGTGCGCACGTGTGTGTGAATGTGTATGTGTGTGTGCGTGCGTGAGTGTGTGTCGCCAATGGTAACTCTCCCAGCTTACTGTGTATTCATTGTTTTGCTGACTGATGTAATATTTTCGTTTGTTATGGCACTTAACATCAAATTAATATTGCAGAGCAGAAGGCGCCTCTGAGTAGGTCTCTTGAAGAGGTGCTACATAAATAATTTTCAAAATGAACGAATCAATGAATTTCGTTATAAAAATTCAGATATTGTGCCAGAAAATGCGTTGAATCTCCAGGTCCTGACATCTACCGAAAGCGATGCTATAACAAATTTATGTTCTGAAATATTGCATTAAGACTGTTTCTGCTTAGACACCTTTAAAACGTTGCCTTTTCATACTAGAAGTTTGGCAATGTTTTGCTGTGGCTATTATCAAAAAAATATTCGTGGTAAACTGTCCAGCTTGCAAACCATTACTCCATCAAACACCCTGTTAAGCACGAGATGAGACGCTATATTTATATATAATTAATATATAGAAACTTGTATAGATTAACTATCCTATAGATTTGATTGCGTAGTGTGTTACCACAGCGCTCATAGTTGAGATGATATTTTGTTGTGAGCAGAGAGCGCTGGAGGAGTTGCTCAGCCATCGTCAGGTGGTGCTCACGCTTACCTTCAAGGCCGAAAGACTTCTTGATGACTCAGAGGCAGACCTTGTGGTCAGTCAGGCGGATGAAGTCAAGTCACTCGTCGACTTGGTCAAGCAGAAGTTCAGCTCAGTAAGGAATCTATGATTTAGGACTGATTTAGGATTTTGGCGATTAATTAACAGATTAGATTTTAATCAATTAATTTTTAGCTTGTTTGATTAATTTTTTTGTGATAGGGTCTGTGCATTGGGTATGTGGTGCAATGAGGGACTGGCCCCTCACCCTATGTCTGCAATTTGAGTGTCCAGCGTCGATCCACCCTTCTGTCGGTGAACTCTGGTTCCCCGCTCACAAACTTCTATTCGACAGCGTCGTTCATTCTCTGTCGCTGGTCCTACAACCTGGAATGGCCTCCGTGTTACATTGCGCTTAGTTCCCAGGGGTCACTCCACTCTGTTTCTTTATTAAGAACGTAAAAACTGTCTTATTTAGCCGTGGTTGGACCGGGAGCGCTTCTGAGTAGCCTACGTTGAAGAGGCACTATATAAAACTTCTGAAATGATGATGGTCAAAAGATCAGAATATATCAACGTTTATGTCACAATTAATCATTCAGTCAATCAGTCAGTTAATCAATCAATCAGTCAATCGATCAGTCAGTAAATCAATCAATCAATTAATCAATCAATCGGTCAGTAAATCAGTCGGTCAATCAATCAATCAATCAGTGAGTCAATCAATCAATGTTGTAGGCTGTGAGGGATTCGGAAGCGAAGCTTCGGTCGTTGAATTCGTGCGCAGAGGAGCTGACGAAATTCGATGAGGAGCAGACGAAGTTGAATTCATGGATGACGTCAGCGGAAGAGAGTGGCATCATGGGAAATGTCCAGAATGTTCAAGAACACCGAGATATGACCAAGGTATGTACCTCTTCTCACCTTGTGCTGTCAGCTTGTAGAGCTCTAGCGATCATCCTGACACACATTCTCCATCATTCTCTGTTCGCAGACCAGTCCCTCAGTTCTTCCAAATTCATGCCAGTTATGTCGTGTATCTCGTCCATCCATTTCATCCTTGGTCTGCCGAGTCTTCTCCTTCCCTCACCGCAAGCCAGCATCATTTCCTTCTCCAAACCTATCTAGTTTTACTCTAGTTTGTACCTCTTCTACCTCACCATATTTATTTTACCATTACTTGCCCTGCGCTACCTCAACTTTACTTTTATTACCATAACTTGACATAATGATGCCGTAATTTGACCTTTTTACTCTAGTTTGACCTATATTGCCATGATATGACCATGTTATCTGTCATAACCTAACATGTGATACCACAATTTGACCTACGTTACTGTAATTTGACCTGTGTTACAGAAACTTTGGCCTTTGTTACTGTAACTTGACCTACATTAGTGTATCTTATCCTACCTTATAATACGTTGTGTTTTGCTGTGGTTTGATCTTTTGTTTGATTATTTATGAGTTTTGTGTTTTTCTATGGAAACAGGTTTTTGTTGACGACGTAATTGCTCATCAGGCTGACTTGAGGTACCTGTCACTGTGTGGAAACCGTTTCATCGAACAAGCAAGGGTATCTTCTGCCATTCTTTAATCCTGTTTATATATTGGTAGCTGTAACTAGTATAGCTGTTGTTTCTTTTGAAGTATAGTGGTAATAATATTAGTATTATTCATTAAATTCATGTATTTGTATACATGTACGTTTTCAAAGGGACTACTCAGAAGTGCTCCATACTTTGAAACGGCAGGAAGTACAGTTTTGCGTTCAGTAAGAATACTTCAGCACCTGAGTATAAGTGAGTAATCCCATTGCTGACGACTGGGCTCATCGTGGGAAAGGTTGCAGTTCATGTGAATGGAACCAAGAGCACACCTTCTGTGCAGAGCAGAGTCTTGGTGGTCCTGAATACCCAAAGAGCAGCAAAGCACTTGCGGGTAGTCAGAGGCAGCACCCAGTATTACTAGCACCAGCAACAGAAGTAGTAGTTGAATTTGCTGTGCATAGAATTGCGATCTGGCTATTATGAGTGTAGCAGTTGCTATGTTTATTGCAGTAAATTAATAGGTCTTAAAGGTGTTAGATAAATATTCAGCTAGTCTGGCAGAATTGTCATTGCTGATTTCAAACAGACAATTATTCTTAGTTTGCTTATGACGATGATGGCAAAACCGCTTTCACATTGCTTTCCTTACTCAACAGCAATACCAAGTCCTCTGCTTCGAAAGTCGCAAGCAGAAGAGAGTCTCAAGCCAGCTGGACGTTTGCGAGGCGACTCGCAGCAGCATCAAAGAACTGACTGAGCGCTACGAGGCTCTGAAGATCAGGTGTGGCAGCTTTGCCGAGAAGCTACAGTCGGCTCATGAGCATCAGAAGGAGTACACCGAGTTGCTCATCAAGATAGAAGAGTTTATTGCGAACGCTGACGCTCGAGTGGATGAATTTGACGGCAAGAAGACATCCGGGGATCCAAAGCAGCTGGAGAAGCAGCTTGTCGACGTGAAGTCACTCGGAGCGGAGATAATCGCACAGGGACAGCACATGGAAAGGACGAGGAAAGCAGCGAGAGATCTAACGGAAAGTTTGTCGAGTCTCGGATCTGACAGGAAGAACTGCGATGCGATAGACGGAAAGGTTTCGGCGACCAGCGAGCGACTTGCGTCCGTTGCGGCGAAGAACACGTCAGTTGCGAACCGGTTGCAGACGGCTGTTGTTCAGTCGCAAGGGATCCTTGAAGGCATCGAAGGATCACTGAAATGGGTTCGCGACACGGAGAACTCGCTCAAAGCAACCAGGCCGATGAGTCTCGATGATGAACAGCTCCACAGACAGGTCGAAGAATGCCAGCTACTCAAGGCCGACATCGACGGCCACTCCCCGAGCATCGCGGCCATCAACAGTGCTGCCGACGAAGTGATCCTGTCCGGATCGGATGCAAGGAAAGCGGACGAGATCCGGGACCTGCTGGAAAGTCTGAACTCGCGATTCGCGCGGGTGAAGGAAGCGTGTCAGACGCGGGAAACCGGTCTGCAGTCCGTTGCGGAGAAACTGTCCGACTTCCACGACGCGGTGAAGAGACACAACGAATGGTTGACGCCGATCTTTGACGTCCTGGAATCGAAGGAGCGTGTGTCGGCGGAGACTCTGGAGGGATTTTTGATGGAAGTGGAGAAGCGGAAGCAACAAGTGCAGGAGATGCAGAAGATGGTGAAGGAACTTGTGGAGAATCCCGGCACCGCAGACGTTGCGAAAGTGCGCGATGCCTTCACCGATGTTTCCCAGAACTGGAGCGACTTCCAGGCGGTGTTGAGTACGAGAGAGAAAGAGGAGAAGGCGTGCGGCAAGAAGGGAAGTCGGTTTGAACTTCTGAAGGCGGCCGTCTTGGAGTGGTTGGTGGAGAAGGAGACACAGGCCGACCGACTTGAACCGGCCGTCGTTGATGTGGTCGCGCTTCAATCACAACTTCAACAGCTCAAGGTTTGGCATTTTCTACTCATTTTAAACTGATTATTTAAGGTAATTTTGGTTTCGAAATGTTTGGCCATGAAAAGTGTCCGGATGTTTTTAACCATTTTTATTCAGCTCCTTACCTACGTTGGATGGTTTTTATGGTAATGGTAGGACTCTGACACCGAGAGCTCACAGACGCAAGTTCACTTCTTGCCATCCTTCCATGGATCACTTCAAACACCCATTCGGCAGATGGCATTGGTAGGATGAGCAGTATATGATGTGATGGGTGTCTTGTATGGTTGCCAAACAGTTGAGTTCGACTCGTGTAATAACTTGTGAACATCCGTTTACACTGCGAATGGTTATCATACTGTGTTGTGTCGGTTTTAAATTAAACAAAGATTATTTCGTCATTCCTAATAACTAGAGATCAATCTTCTTTTTATGTGTTTTGGAACTGCAGAGAAACGTACTATTGCTCTTTAGTTACAGTGCTTCTTTCCTAGACCTGTGAGACTTTTCTATTACTTTTAGCACAGTTTTATTTGCATTATTTGTGCATTCCAGCCTCTTCTGAAGGAGGTCGATGAATTTGGACCAAGAATGGATGAACTAAATGAAGTTGGAAATACATATGAAGCTGCACAAAGAGGATTCTTAGTTACAAGCCCAATACGAAGAAGTAAGCACCATTCATCATGCATACATAGCTTTTCGCATCGTATGTATCTGTTGATTTATATAAGCATCTATCGCAGAATGACCATACTCTGGCCTCTATGCATCTTCCTTTATTCCTCTTCACTCTTCACTCTTCAAACCGATTTGATCTTCTAGTTCCTCATACTAGAGCAGCTATTGCTCAGTGCTAGTCCTTTGCCTCAACTGGTCCCTCTCTGTGGAATACGCCGTCTCCATCTACTCGATCCAGAATTCTAGCTCTTTAATCCCTCCTCATTTGCTTTTCTCAAGACCTATTTCTAATCTCGTGACAGTGCACACTGGGAGTGCCTCTGAACGGTTCACCCTACGAGTGGTGCTTTATTTATGCTTTATTACAATGAAGTACAATAATTATATACACACACCAAGTTGGAAGTTATTGAAGAGATTGATTGAGTTATAATAAGCTGATTGATTCGAATGCTGATCAGTGATCAGTCTGTTAAAGATCTATGAAATGATGTATTATATATATCGATTGATTGTTAAATGTATTGTTTGTATATTGATCTGTTGGTTTACTTACTGAACAAAGATCAATTTAACTGATTTTGAGTATTTTTTGTTGACCGATTAAGTTTCAATCGGTTGTTTTATTTATTCATTATCTAATTGGATTATTGATTGACTGATTGATTGATTTGATTGACTCGCCGACTGATTGATTGATTGACTGATTGATTGACTGATTGTTTGAACCTCTAGAAGGAAGAAGGGCGTTTGGAAGAGGTGTTCCAGCAAGGTCACCAGTCATTTCCCCGGTCAGTCCGATGTTGTCCAGCAGTGAGTCGAGTGGCATCAGTAGCAAACCAACGTCATCGGACAACCTCGTCGCAGCCGAAGGTCAGCATTCAGAATTAGCGACTTCGTTTCTCAACATCAGCATATGAGGGCGGTGCTTATTCTCTCCCTACAATGATTAACTGTTCTAGTTAGGTTTTTATTTTTGTCCAGAAATAATTGTAGATAAAGGCGCGTGTTGTGTATCTGAAGATGGGTGCTTTAGAAATGATCATGATCGTATTGTAAACTCCAAATTTCTAAGCGCTGCTCAAGAGCTAAAGTGCAGCACCAGCCTATTTATGCGTGCTGCAGCAATCAAACTAAGTTCACTAAGAATCAAAGTCTGATTCCTGAGAGAAGTCTGTTGCCCAGAGAGATGTCTAGTTGCCAGAGAGAGAATGTTTTCATTGTGTGGAGGCTTTGACACTTTGACATGTATGTAAATTTCCGTTACTCCAATGTTTACATTTGTTGTTAGATCTATCCGAGACTCAGAGACATCTCTTCGACATGAACCAACGTTATGAATTGCTCGTCGAGCACTTGAACGATCGTGAGCGTGAGCTGGAGAGTCTTCTTAAGAACGTCGGCCACTTCACGGAAGAGTTGGAAGAGGTTGTGAAATGGATCGACGAGAAGGAGCAGATCTTACTGCCAATGAAAACATTGCCAGCCAGTGAGGGAGAGGCGAAGAAGAAGCTCAAGGAATATCAGGTTGAGTTTCGTGTATTATATTTTATGAAATGAGGATATTCTCATGACACAAGATTATACTTTGGCCTCATTCAGCATCCTCCCACTGTCCAATTCATTCCAATAAACTTGACCTCTTGGTTCCGCATACTAGAGCTGCTATGGCTCAGTCTCGATCATTTGCATCAGTTGGTCATTTCGTCATGTGGTCTCTTGACTTTCTCTGTTTTCTTTTTCTGTTCGCTCTCTCATTTTTCCCTGGCAGTCTCTCTCTCTCTCTTCCTATCTCTTCTCAACGCCTGCTTCTTCTCAACGCCTGCTTCTTTTCAAAGGGGCGTGTGCACTGGGAGCAATTCTCAAGGTTCACCCTACTGTTAAAAATGCTCAAATGCAATTACAAAACTCGAACATCAATGAGGTTTTTTCTGGTCCTTTAAACTTAACCAATCCGCATTTCTGTGTTCAAGAAATGCTGCTCTTGTTTTTATCAGGACATCCAGTCAGAGCTTCTGAAGAAGGAGGCGGTGCTTGGATCATTGAAGACGAGAGCAGACGACCTGGTCAGAGAATGCGAACACGTTCCAGGAATCAAGGAACTGAAGAAGAAAATACAGAAACTCGGTTGGCAACCTTTTTTATGCACAGAAATCGTTAATTTGCAACTTGACCGGTGTTAAATTCTCTAATCGGCTGTCACAGCCATTGGTGGACGAGTAATTTCTTATTAGTGTGCTCCTACTTAACCGACAGCTATGATTGTTGTGGCTGCTGTTATTGTTGTTTAAACTGTTGCTGTTGTTTCTGCTTTTGTTATTGTTGCTTTGGATGTTACTATCGTTGTGTTTTTCTGTTGCAACTGTTGCTCCAGCTGTTGCTCTTGTTGTTTTGACTGTTGCAGCTGTTGCTCCAGCTGTTGCTCTTGTTGTTTTGACTGTTGCAGCTGTTGTTTCAGCTGTTGCTCTTGTTTTGACTGTTGCAGCTGTTGTTTCAGCTGTTGCTCTTGTTTTGACTGTTGCAGCTGTTGTTTCAGCTGTTGCTCTTGTTGTGTTAACTGTTGCTAGTGATGATTGGTGTATTTATGGTACAAGTAAATGAAGTAAATTTTATTCGGTTTCTGGTCGTTTGTTTTGTTTGGCAGAGGCTCGTTGGTCCAGCTTCAGCGAGATATCTGAGTCCGGTGGTCAGTCTCTGAAGGAGATGGTGGAAGACCTGAAGACCTTCCAGGCATCACAAGGTCAACTGATGTCATGGCTGGCACAGAAGGACAAGATGGTGTCATTCCTTGGATCGTTGGCTACGGAGCCAGGAATGGTCAGCAGTCAGATGCAACAGGTGGAGGTATGTGACAAATGCATTTCCATCATCTCAAGATTTGTTTTCGAATCTATCTATTTGTGGGCATATGTCAAGTAACTGTTGTTTGATGTTGGGTGAATATTTACCTTTGAGTGAACGGCTTGTAATTCTGCTTCTAACAATCAGATTTTGATTATTTTGCGTTAATATATCTCCTATTTAAGCAAGAATCTTTCAATCGGTCCCACGTTTACTTAACCAGAAATTATTTTCATAAATCCGTCGTCTACTTAGCAAAAATTCTTTTCATCAATCCAACTTGTTTTCGACTGACGTTGAAACGTATGTGATGTCAAATAAAATCGAAAGCTAAAACGATGGATTACCTTGAACCTGTGCTAGAGAAATAATTGTTAAGTTGCAATTAATTAATTGTATTTAATCATTTATAAAGTGCCTATGTAAGAGTGAACCATTCAGAAGCCCTCCCAGTGTGCTAGACCCCACGAGAAGAAACATGTTTTGAGACGAGAGATGGAAGAAAAGAGATTACCAGAGAAAGCATCGATCGAACAGAAGGATAAAGTGCATTTTAAAAAAAGGACCAATTGAGGCAAATGATCGAGACTGAGCAGTAGCAGTTCTAGAGCGAGGAACCACAAGGTCTGCTAGTCTGTTGGATGACATTAAAATTACTTGCAATTGCAATTGCGATTGCATTTCAGTTGCTTCACGAAGAGCTTGCAACGCAGCAGATCCAATACGAGCAATTCATTCAGAAGGGATTGTCCATCTTGGATCGGATCGAACCAGACTCATCCGACGCGAGTCAGGTCAACCAACGGATCGAAGAGATCAACAACGGATGGGATAAACTCAACAGTCGACTCGGCGAACGACAAGCCACGCTCACTGGCATGCTCGAACTGAGCACCGGCTTCTACAGTGCGCTGCGGGAGTTGGGCGAGTGGGTGCCGACCAAGGTGGACTTTGTCGAAGGACTTGCGAGTCCTGTCGGTGCTCAGGTGGACGTGCTCGCTGAGCAGAGATCACTGCTCAAGGTATGCTCACCCATTATGATTGAGATAGATCTTCATTCGTTGTTCTAACTATGAATTGTAATCATTCTGCGTTTTGTTAGTTTGAAATTTAACGAAGATTATTATTATCATATGAATATTTCAATTTCGCTGTATGTCTGCTTTCATTTGAACAGAATCTGGAGCAGGAGGTGAAGACGAAGAAGCAAGTGATGGAGAAGGCTCAGGATGAATGCCAACAGATGTGCGATGCCATCAAGGAACCACTGACAAAGTTTGACTTGAAGAATAAACTCCAATCCATCGAGAAACCGTTCAAAGACCTCGAAAGGAAGATCGGTAATTATCAGTTGGTTTGATAGTGAGGGGGTGGATGGGAAACCTGGAGATTGGGTAAACTCAGAAGATCAGCAACAAAGAAGTGTAGAGAAGAGTGGAAATGACTGCCATGGTTGTTCAATCCAGATCATTTGCCTGCATAGGTCCCTCTCTATGGAATGGACTTCTTCCATTAGTTCACTCCGCCTTTGTCTCTGGTTTAGTCTTTCCTCATCTTTCTCTCACCTCAAGTCCTGCCTCTTCTCTCGGGATCGATCACACAGGGAGCGCTTCTGAAAGACTCTTGCTAAAGGAAGCGCTGTATAAATGGTCATATACAATGCAATACAATACCTCTTTCAAATTGCTTTTCCGCCTTTTATTGACCAGAATGCGGCTTTTGCCATTGATTGATGTCTTGTGCATTAGACAATGGAGCATTGGAAGTTGCTAATTACGGTAGTCAGTAATCATTTGATCCTAAGATAATTTCTACCAAAGACCAGAAACTGATCTGCTGCAAAATTTGGTTGTGTAAAATTTAATTATATAGCACGTCCATGAATATAACACACGACTGGGGTTTGGAGTTGATATTAAACCTGTTATGTAACATGCACGATGTATGCGCAAAAATACGGTAATCACCGTCTGCCATTGTTTCTGTTCACAGAGGAACGACAAACGTTGCTTGACTCCGCGGAACACGAAGGAAGCAAGTTCCAGTCAGCACTCGATGATGTTCTTCAGTGGATTGAAGCGATGAATCGACGACTTGCGTTGCTCGATCCTGTCTCAGGAGACAAGGATAGACTGCGAGAACAGGTCATGGCCAACGAGGTGAGTGGCAGATGCAAAAGCAATTGTGGTTCATGTTGTCATATTGATATGACTATTTTTGTATAAGCACTGTGTTGAAGTGACTCTTGTATAAGTGCGATATACAAATGACTATCGTATGACTACCATATTAAAATGATTGTGGTATGAATACCATGTTGAGATGACCATTGTATATAGTATACGGTAAGTACCATATTTAAAAACTATCATATATGTACCATATTTAAATTACTCTTGTATAAGTACCCATATTGAATTAACCATTGTAGAAGTACCAAAAAAAATGACTATTGTATAAGTACCATATTGAAATCGCTCTTTTGTCTAAGTAAGCTTTGGAATGAGGTATATGCTGCATATTCCTTGAGCTCAGCATCGATGTATAACATATCAAGAGTCAGAAGATTGAGTGATTCCGCTGTGATGATGTGTGGTTCAGAGAGCAGACAAGGTAGTTTGATGCCATCATATAATTATTATGTATACATTGTGCATTTCAATGAAAGATTCTGACTAATCCGCTTCTGAGACTGACACACTGTAGAAATTAATTTCAGGCGATTCAAAACGAGATGACCTCTCGTGATCCAGAGCTCCGTCTGCTCTTCGACAAAGGTCAGAAGATGTCGGACAGCGTTGACTCGTCCTCCTCTCTGAACCTCATCAACCGGCTGGACTCCGCCAGATCCTCGTGGAACAGACTGCGCGATAAAGCAACGGAGAAGAACTCCAAGGTGAAGGACATTTCCAAGCAGGCGACCAAATTCTACGATGACCTTGAGACGATATCCGCATGGCTCAGCCTCAGCGCGGACAAGGTGACGTCGCTTCCAGGGATCAGCCTGGAGAGGAAGACCGCTGCGCGCCAGCTGGAGGAGGCTCAGTCCTTGCAGGCGGATGTGGTGCGAAAGGGTCGCGACTGTGAGCAGTTGAAGGTCGATGCTGAGGCGCTCAAGGGCACGAGTGAGGTCGACGTGGAATTGGTTGACAGGCAGATTGCTGTCGTGGAAGAGAAGTGGGAGAAGATTTCCAACGGTACGTTGGATTGATTTGCTTTTTGTGATTCTTTATTGAGTTGCTTTCTGGATTCGGTTAATTAATCCGACGGGGAAACCATTTGAATCCATCATTTGTCGTTTGTCATTTTGTCATCACTTATTTGTCGTCATGCATTTGTCGTAATTAACATGCCATCGTTTGTTTGTCGTCATTAAGAAATAATTGTAAGATATTTTACAATTGCAACGATCAAGCAGTTGTTGATATTTTTCCAGCCGTGAACGAACGCTTGAAGCGACTCGGTGATGTTGAACAGAAGCTGGAAGACTTTGCGGATGCGCTGACGGATGTGAATGGGTCGCTGGAGAAAGTGCGAGAGAAACTCTCGGCTCATCTGGCACTTGGATCAGGCGCCAATGACGGTCAACACGTCGACAAGATACAGGTCATTCTTACTTATTTACCCTTAACCTGTCTTCAGGGTTTGTTGACTATTGGGTAGTGCTATGCAAGTTGTCATGGAACAATATCTGATCTGTATTTGAATTGTTTTTGATATATATTTGATTTGTTTTTAGATTGACCTGCTTCAGTCTCCTCTCTAAATGACTATATTAATTCCGTTAAAAAATTTCTTTTATTCGAATAATGTGCTATTTTTGCACTGGATGTATGTTTGTTGTAAAGGATGAACATAAAATTTGTCTCGTAGATTACTTACTTACTTATTTACTTACCTAATTTCCTTGCTAACTTGCCTACTTACTTTCTTGCGTACATGTTTTTTCAGGGTCTTGTGGACAGTGTGAATGCCATTGAACCGCAGATCGCGTACCTGAAGGAGATGATTGATAGGTTTGCAGGTGAAGGCATTAGCAATTCACAGATTGCGGATCTCATCAGTAGTCACTCCGAAGCTCTTCACGCGTTCGATGATCTCAGGGAAAGCCTGGCGGACATCAAATCCAGGATTGAGACGGCTTCCAACAATCTCGGAGACTTCCAGGTGAGCTGTGATTGTTGCATCATTGTTTCCACATCGAATTTTGAATTGCCTTGGTTGACAGTTGCAATTGTTTTTAGAATGCTTGCTATTTGAAAGTGATTCGTTTACATTCATCATTTCTTCAGCCGAAACAAATACAATCAGAGAAAAACAGCTGAAGTTTGTCTGTTGTTTATCCACGACATTGTTCTTCATTTTCAACAAATATAGGAAGGCATTATACCAAAATTTTTATCTGTTACCTTGACCTTTGTTTGTGATTAGAAACTAGATGCCATCCTCCAACAGTGAACACCCACACACACGTTAAACATTCTTTTATGAAAGTTGGGTTGTTGCTTAATTAGACCAAATTTATTTTTATTGCGTATTATTCATGTTGTTTGGTTGTTGTATCTGTTTGGCAACAGAACCAGGCGAAGCAGGTCTCCTTAGAGATTCAAGAACTTGAAGCAGAACTGAAAGGTGTTGCGCCACCCGGGCGAGACGTTGATTCCGTCTCCAACCAGATCAGCGATCTACGGGTAACTATGGCAACCGTTTTCTTCCCAGATATTTTGTTTTCTGTTGGTTCACTGTGATTTGTTGAACGATGGTTATAACGGTCAAGTTCTTAATGACATTTAAAATCTTAATTTTAGAAACTGAACATTTCTCTTAAGTCTGGCTCTTCAAAACGTCTGTATTGTTTACCAATTAGAAGAGAAGTGTAGACTTGCTATTTGGCAGATGCGGCAGTTTTGTGACAAACGCAATATCAGCAAGCTAATAGGATATCATCGGTTGAATATTTGAAAAGCGATTTTTTCTTACTTTGGCTCTATATAAATTGCAGACTTTCCAGCAGAAGTTGGAACTGTTTGGTGGAAGTGTTGATCAACTGGAGTCGAATTACGCGGATCTGTTGGGTGCGGAAGATGCCAAGAAACAGGTTTCAGACTTTCTCCAGAAGTTACAAATCTGTGTGCTTTGAAATAATATTATATGTGTACCGTTGGTTTGTGCAGTTAGTACAAGCCGCCTGTTATGGTTTGTTCTATCATGCATATTAAGTTTGGAATGATTGAGGACAAGAGTAATAGGGGGGTGGAGAAAGTTGTATAGGTGGGGCAGATGGAAAGAGATAGGAGGGAAGGGATTGTAGCTGTTGTTTGTTTAGTGTAATTTAAATTATTTCAAATCAGTTGAAACTTTATTGCGATTGTATGTGTAGATCTATATAGCATCTCTCGCAGAATGACTAGTCAGAGGTGCTCTCAGCACGGAAACTAAGGTTGAAAAATGCCTTTAAGGAGCGAGACTGATGAGAAGAAAAGTTCTAGTCATTAGTGTAGCCATTAGTAAGGAAGGAAGGTTATTCAAACCACAGCAAAAGTTGGGAAAGACTGTTCCTAGTCCAGGAACAGAAATATTAATGCAATAATTTTTTACCGAGTTCATTCGTTTTGTGTAGATCGAGTTGCTGAGACAGCGTCTTGCGACTCTTGCTGATGCAACCAAGGAGCGCGACGATGTGCTGATGTCGGCGCTAAAAGACCTGGAGAAATTCCATGCGTTGGTGGAAGAGCTGACAAGTGGAATGAAGACAGTGACACAGAGCGAAATTCTCAACCCACGACGACAAGTGAAGGACAATCTGGAAGCTGTAAAACAGGAACAGGAATCATTCCAGGTTTTAATTCATTTCTCTCTCGTTAGAACAAACTTCTGAGTTTAAATTTCTTTTGCAGAATTTCTAATTGAAATGTGATTGTATTGTATTGTATTGTATTGCATTGTATTGTATTTATAAGTTTATAAAGCGCCTCTCACAGTGCACACAAATCAGTACGTTAGACCAAGAGAGAAAAAAGTAGTCTTGATATACCGAAATGAGGCATTAGGCCCACCAGTTAATATGGAAGAACGAGTTGAGGGAGGAAGCTGGTTCCACAATGTCGGGCCAATGAGAGCAAAGGCACGCATTTTAGCTAAGGCAGTCCTAGCTCGCGGGACGAAGAGATCATGCCGATCAAAGGAGCGTAGCGGGCGAAGAGAAGTGGCCGAGGTCGGCAGGTGGATGAGGTCACAGAGGTACATGGGGGCTCGGCCAGTAGCCTACATGACCGACAGATTAATGTCAGAACCTTGAGTTGTATCCTAGGAAAAAGGGGAAGCCAATGAAGATGGTCAAACATAAAAGCAGAGATGTGTGAATAGCGAGGAAGATTGACAGCATAAGATGCTGTTAAGCCATGTAAACTGAATGTAGAAATGAGAAAAGTTGTAGCATGGAGCGTACCGTGTCAAGTCACCTGCTTCTCTGACGTGGTAAACTGTGTGAAGACCTCAAGCAAAACAAGTCCTTCTTCATTTGCAGTTGTTATTTGTACTGTGATAGGATGATTATTTAATTACATATTATGATTATTTTTATGATTGTACACATTTAGATTGTTCTCATTTTAATGCTTTTAGAGTTGCTTTTGCACCACTCTCCCGGACGAGAATCAAGCACTCTAAGCTTGAGCACTTCTGTTTTGGTTTAGTTTTTAGCCTGAGGAATAGTGTGAATGTTAAAGAATAAAGCAAGTAATGAAAGTAATAACAATAATAATAATAATGATGTTGATAGCAATGATGTTGATAATAATGGTGTTGATAACAATGATGTTTATAATAAAGGTGTTGATAACAATGATGTTTATAATGATGTTAATAATATTGATAGGCACTTCAGCAAATCAATGTGTTCCTACCATATCCGTGTTTTGATAATTATGTCATTTCCATTTTCTTCTCCAGTCTTTCCAGAAGAAGAGCGTGGATCCGCTGTTAAAACAATACGAAGAAGCAAAGAAACTCGGCCAGGATCTCGTGAGATCAGCTGCTACGAACGTGAAGACAACCGACCTTGAGTCTGACCTTGACAGACTTGATTCCACGTGGAGTGCCCTCAATGAAAAGGTCAGCTGCAACCAGATCTCTTCTTCAAGTCTGTGGATGACTGGATGTCTTGCTGTTTGTTGCGCTGTCTTGATGCTCCTATGGTTTCGATTATTATTGGACTGAAGGCTTAGTTAATATTGGTTCTATGTGTTTATGTAGTTATGACTGTAAAGGCTTCTTATTTACGTAGCTCCTCTTTAAGAAGTACCCAGATGCGCCTGCATGTGTGTGTGTGCGTGCGTGTGCGTGTTGCTGATAGTCAGTCATTCTGTTGATCTGTAAATCAGTTAAGAGATTTCGCAGATTAATATGTTGAATCATTTTTTTGATGGATCGATTGGCCGATCGATTTATTGATATGTTGGACTGTGGGATTTCCTGATTGCTAGACTCGTTGATTG
Source organism: Lumbricus terrestris (assembly GCA_949752735.1). Classification (NCBI taxonomy): domain Eukaryota; kingdom Metazoa; phylum Annelida; class Clitellata; order Crassiclitellata; family Lumbricidae; genus Lumbricus; species Lumbricus terrestris. The sequence continues at coordinate 67,648,290 of OX457040.1, read as the reverse complement.
ATTGATTGATTGACTGGTTGATTGATTGACTGGTTGATTGATTGACTGGTTGATTGATTGACTGGTTGATTGATTGACTGATTGATTGATTGGTAGGTTGCCAGTTCAAATCCACCTCAATCCGTTGTGTTCGGACCCTGAGAAAGCAGTGCTTAATCTAGTCCCCTGCGTTGGAGGGGGAATTCAGGTTTCCGGTGAGGGTGGAATTTATTGATTGTGGAATTGATTGGTTATGGAATTGATTGTTTGTGGAATTGGTTGTTTGACTGATTGATTGATTGATTGATGATATTCTTTGCAGCTTGTCGACCATGAGCGTAAGCTGAACCTGGCTCTGCTTAAGTCGGGCAAATTCAAGGAAGCGCTGGAATCATTGCTGTCGTGGTTGACGGACACGGAGGATCTGATGGCCAATCAGGCGCTGTCGTCCTTTGACAGCAAGGTCATCAGGTCACAGGTTCAAATGCAGAAGGTAGGATTGATTGAACAATATGGACACTTTTTGAATGAATGTTTTAACAATTGATTGAACAGCGACCACTTTTTGAATGAATGGTTTAACAATTGATTGAACAGCGACCACTTTTTTGACTGACTGGTTCAAGAATTGACTGAACAACTGCCATTGTCTAACCACAGATGATCCAGCGGATGTTGGACGAACGAAACGAGAACGTGGAATCGATCAAGACGACCGCTCAAGACATCATCGCTGAAGCCGATCCAAGCGAGAAGCAAGTGGTCAGTGGTCAGTTGGAGGATCTCGTCACCAGGTGGCTCGCTGTTAACAAGGCGGCTGCTGCACAGATGCAGCTGCTTGAGACGTCTCTGGTGGCATCGAAGGACTATGAGGGCAAGGTGGCACCCTTTGCCGAGTGGATCGAGTCGGCTGAGAAGAAGTTGGCTGGAGTGGAACCGATTGGAAGCAATACCGGAGCCATCCAGAAGCAGATCGACGAGCAAAGGGTAAGGTTGGATGGTGTTTAAATTAATTTATAGAGGTCAGATAAGAAGGCAAGGTGATGTAATGGAAGGTATAAAGTTAGTTTATATTTGGTTATTACGTTGCAAGTTGCAGACCTATCATACTTAGAACGCTTCTGAATAGTGATGAAAATATTAATAGTAGAATTGGGATTTGGATGACTGATGAGAATGCTAATACACTTAGAACTTGAATGAGCGATGAAGCCGCGGTATTTATTTCATAAGTATGAAACCATGATTGTTATTTGACGCTATATTCTTAAAGTACAAATAGAAACTTCTGCGAGAAATGCTTTACAAAATTAATGTTCATTTGAGATTAGATTAGATTTTCTTTCTGGAGAGCTGGTTTAGACATATGCTCTTTTGCAGACAGCTTCCTTACTGGATGTAGCTTTTTCTTTTATCTTAGAAACTGAATGCCGAGATCACGAGCCACAAGTCACAGTTGGATGAAGTTGTTCTCAGTGGAGCGGAACTGAAGAAGCACTTTGGAGCAGAGGACGTCTCCCGGCTGGACAAGATCCTTGCGGACCTGAAGACGCGTTATGGTGACCTTGCGTCCACCTCTGTCGATCGTCTGACTAAGATGGAAGAGGCTCTTCCATTGACACACCGATTCCAAGACACGCACGAGAAACTGCTCACCTGGCTGCGGAAGATGGAACCGGAGATGCATGGGAAGGAACCGACCGGTCCGGAGGCAGAGAAACAACTGCAGGTGAGATGGAAGCTGGGTTTGGGCTTTGAATGAATGTTTAAGAGGAAGAAGAAGAGTGATGGTTTGCGCTGGCCTTGAGACAAAGTGGTAGCGACTTCAGTTTGTTAGCCTTGGCATATAGATCTGCTATCTTCCGTGTTAGTAAGCGGTTAAAAGACCTTTCGGTTCCATTGTGTTTTGATTTTATATTACATGCATGCATAGACATGTACCCATACGTGCACACATATATACCCATACACACATACACACATATTTGTATAATATACATACCACACATGCATATGTACAATGCATGCACACTTGCATACATACACATACGTAAAGACTTCCAGACTTGTATAGGTACGTACATAATTAAATATACACTTGACTTGGATAGTGACAGAATTCTGTTTCATGGTCAGTTGGTTTTATATTTAAGAATTAAATCTTGTTTAAATAGTGCTTTCTCAAGAGCATCATCTCAAGAGCATCCTTTCATGACGTCTTGTTTCAGAAGCTGCAGGAGTTGTGTGCCGAGTTCAAGCCACTGATGGAGTCACTTAACGAGACCGGGTCTCAGCTGTCTGGTCTGGCGTCTGGTCTGTCAGCCGCTGCGGTCTCAGACATCGTTGCTGATGACAATAAGAAGTTTGATGCTGTCAGCGAACAGCTTCAGAAGAGAGCGGACAGAATCAGAACACAGCGCCAGAAGTCAATGGAGGTATTGCATTGTATTGCATTGTATATTGTATTGTATTGCATTGCATTGTATTGTATTGTATTGTTTTGTATTGTTTTGTATTGTATTTTGTTGTATTAAACAGGACTTTTTACTGTGTATTTCTTTTCGCAAAATGTGCAGTTCTAAATGGATTTGTGCAGTTGTAGAAGCACTTCTGTGCGGTTAAAGACAGTACTTAAAAGGTTGTTGTCATCCGATTCGGAGTAATTTACCATGGAAGTTGGGAAAGGAAAGAAGAGGTTGTGCAGTTCTAAAAATTCTAGACATACCTTAAAAACCCTGGCGCTTGTAGTAGGGTGAACCGCTCAGAGGCGCTCCTCATGCGCAAGGCTGCAAGAGAAGAAATAGGTGTTGAAAAAAGCATAGCTCTTTTGAATTTCTTGCATTTCTTCATGCAACAGAATTCTTCAACATTGCTTCTTGCTATTCGATTTGCTTTTGTGAATTGCAGATTCTGAGCGAGATCGACGGATTGATCGAATTCTTTTCTGAGACAGAACGACAGATCGTGGAGTCCGACTGCGTTGATTCATCTCCAGAGAAACTAAGAGAACAACTCAGTGAACAAAAGGTATGCAGTCATGATTAGGTATCTTATGCTGGTAATGATGAGGATTAATATGATGAAAAATAAAATCCGATGATTATATTCGAACTCTATAATTTTGATTTCCGATTACCGTTTGACATTCATTCCTAGTCCATTCTTCTTCTTTTTCTGGTTCTTGGCTTCCAGGGCAGCTTCAATTGTCCAATGTCACCATTCCTCTCTTTATGTTGGGCCTCTTCATTAAGCTTTCCAAATCCAATTGTCATCATCCAGTCCAGCTGTTGCGGTCTTCCTTGTGTTCGCTTCACTTTTGTTTATCCCTCGATGACTGTTCTTAGCAGTGGATCTCCTCGCAGCATGTGTACTACCCACTTCTTTTGTCTCTCCATTATTGTGTGTTATCATGCTCTTTTCTTCTCCAATCATTCCTAGTTCATTAAAAAACTAATCACTCGGATGATGATATTGCACACTAATATATTCTGTTGTGTGATTTTCTGTTGTCTAAGGCTCTTCACGACGAGATCATCGGTCAGAAGAGCAAGAGTCGTGACGTTCTGTCCGCTGCGAAGCGTCTCTGTCGCGAGTCAACGATCGAAGAGGATCCGATCATAAAAGACAAGTTGGACGATCTACGTCAACAGGCCGACAACTGCGCCAAGCAGAGCAACGATCGACTTAACGTGATCGAACAAGCGTTGCCTTTGTCCGTTGACTTCCACGAGACTCTGAGCGAGTTGACCGGATGGTTGGACGAGATTGAGGAGAAGGTGGAGGAGCAGGAACCACCGGCGATCACCGCTGAGCAGATTCGAGAACAGCAGGACAAAGTCAAGGTGAGTTGAATAGGTCAAGGTCATCGTTGGGGAAATGGGTCAAGGTCGGGGTGATTAGATCAGGATGACGTTAGCGTGAGAAAATAGGATAAGGTTTTGTTGTGGAAGTTAAAAGGGAATTTCAGGAAGAAGAGGAGAAAGAAACAATTAAATGAATCGAACAATAAAGAAACTATCTAATGGATCAAATAATAAAGAAGCAATGAAATGGATCAATAATAAAGAAACAATGAAATGGATCAAACAATAAGAAACAATGAAATGGATCAATAATAAAGAAACAATGAAATGGATCAAACAATAAGAAACAATGAAATGGATCAAACAATAAAGAAACAATGAAATGGATCAAACAATAAGAAACAATGAAATGGATCAAACAATAAAGAAACAATGAAATGGATCAAATAATAAAGAAACAATGAAATGGATCAAACAATAAAGAAACAATGAAATGGATAAAACAGTAAGGTCCGACTCAGCCAAGATTTAAGGTACATCTTGCTAGCCTAAGGTCTTAGAATGCTGTTGTTTTTGTATTGCAGTCTGAGGAAAATGTTTAATTGGGTGATCAAGTTTTTGACATGATAGAAATACCTTTTCTGGTCTGCAACATTAAATTTGCAAACGAATCTGAGTTTTTGTTTGTCATGTTTTGTTTGTCAGCTGCTGAAGCAGAGCGTCACGGATGAGAAGCCGCTCGTTGATCGACTCAACAAGACTGGTTCCGTGCTCGTCAAGTTGGTCGGAGAAGAGGAGTCGGAGAAGATTCATGAGATTTTGGAGAATGTTGTAACACGCTTCGACTCTCTGAAGAATGACGTACGAGAAAGAACGAACACTTTGGATGATGTGCTTCTGCAGACGTCTCAAGTAAGTGAAATAGTTTTTTGGGAGATGACAACGGTGGATTGTTTACAAGTGCAGTTTCTTGATGTGCGGAGAGTAGGTTTGGCTGTGACTGCTGAAATGTTGTTGGGCGTTTTTTGTCATTTGCTGTCATTTTGGTTATTGTTGGAGACTTTTCATCATTTTCGATCTTTTTTCGTCAATCATGTCAATTGGTCGTTTTTACGTCATTCCTTGTGATTTTTGGTTTTCATTCGTCATTTTTTGATCCTTCTTGTTTTGGAGGAATTTTCTACATTTTCTTTTTGTGTTTGCGTTGTGAAGCCGGTTGTAGATCTGAAAGAGACAATTCTCTCTATCTGTTGTTGAGGAGGTTCTTTTGATCTGATAAAGTTTCTTTGCTAAGTGTTTATTGTTGTTTGTTTTCCAATTCTAGTTCTCTGATAAGCTGGAGAATCTGCTGGAATGCCTGGAGACGGTGTCGGCACAGGTGACGAAGGTGGAACCAATCTCCGCCTACCCAGACAAGCTGTCCGAACAGATTGCGGACAACCGAGCGATCATCGACGACATGGACAAGAAGCTCGTTGCGATCAACATGATGAAGACGAACGCAGAGGAACTGATGAGCCAATCAGATGCAATGGATGGAAACTCAGATGGTAGGCTATTTATTCTTTCATTCTTTCATTCTTTCGTGTCATCGCAGTAAATATCAATGGAGAACATGATGAAAAAAAGTCCATACGTCATTCCTAAGCACCTCGAGTAGATATATCTTGAAGAGCCGCTGAAATAAATCACTTTTACGGTTGCTGGATGAACTCTTTGCCTTAACTTCACTCAGAATACATTTGCAATGAATCCATTTAAGTCGCACTGGTCACATGTTTAGGTCGGTTGGCCATTTGCGATCGTTTTTGCAGACTTTTTACGACTTTTATCGCTTGCTCTACATACCTCTATTTCGCAACTTTCAACCTATGTCTATGTTCTTTCTCTGCTTTCTCTTCAGTCATTTCACTCTCAACTGAAAATTTGCTTCTTTCAATTTTCTTATCAACCGTTGTCCACCGTCCATGTCTTTCTAGATGAACTTCTCAATATAGACATGATTAGATTTTGGTTAAGGAGCGCCATCAGTTGATACCTTGCGTGTTTGATCGTAGATCTGAAGGAGAAGATCTTCCATATGTTGGATACGTACGAGACGATTCGTCAGACGACACTCGATCGCAACCGCGTCCTTGAGGTTACGTACAGAGCATCGGAGAAGTTCTGGGACAACTTCAACACACTGAGTGGGACAATTAAGGAGATCCACGAATCTCTCACCGATCAGGAACTGCCGGGATCTGAACCAAAGACAATTAAAGACCAACAAGAAACACTTGAGGTAGACTAATCTTAGTTGTAATCATAGTTGTAATCATAATTATTGTAGTTGAAATTGTAATGAAAATTGTAATCATACTCGTAATCATAATTGTAATAATTGTAATCAAAATTTTAATTATAGTTGTAATCATGCTTGTAATCATATTTGTAATTATAATCGTAATTGTAATTATACAATTGTAATAAAACATTTAGTCGTAATTATAATAGTAGTTGTAATTGTAGTTGTAATCTAAGCTGTATTCATAATTGTAGTCGTAGCCCAGTGAGAAGAAACAGGTTTTGAGAAGAGAGAAGGAAGAAGAGAGGCTGCCAGACAGAATTGTGGAGTGAACAGAAGGAGAAAGAGCATTCCAGAGAGAATGACCAATTGAGACAAATGATCGAGACTGAGCCATTGCAGTTCTAGAGCGAAGAACGAAGAGGTCAATTGCCGTTTATGCAGTAATTGAATCTTAATTGTTCTCAAACGAGAACTTTATGTTTTGTGGATTTAGACGCTGAAGGAGGAGTTGGATGTCGCTCACGTTGAATGCGACAACCTTCACGAAGCGGGCGAAGAACTCGTTGGTTTAATCGGAGAACCGGATAAACCGGAAGTGGAACGCAACGTGGAGGATGTCGACACGTCTCTCCAGGGCATCAGCGACTCGTGGATGAATCGGCAGAAGCTGCTGGATGAGGCACTCCAGAAAGCAACGACCTTCCAGGACGAACTCATGGTAATCGCAACTCTTGTGTCTTCATTTGTTCAATACGATACAATTCAGTACAACTGTAATTCGATACAATGCTGTCCTTAAAATGTTCAGTAGTGTAAGTGGATGAGAAATGATTCACATAAAACTACTTGCGAATTAATTTTAAATTAAATTCTATTTACGAATAATTCAGAACGCAGGCGAGCAACGACTTTAAGAGAAATGATTGCGATTTTTTTAAAATGAAGAATTAAATTATTATGAAATTAATTAATTTAATTAAAGTGATATTAAATTAATTATTTTAATGAGAATAATTGTTTCCTGCGGTGTCTGTAGAAAATGCTCGTCTGGATCCAGACGATGGAAGATCGTTTGGACGGAATGGGAATCATTCCAGCGGAAACCAACGCCCTCCAACAACAGATTGCAAACCTCAAGGTGATCCATGTTGCTCCAATCTATTCTGATCATGGCAGCTTCTTAATCATCTGATCTAATCATTTCTGTTGTTCTATTATTATAATACTACAGACCTGCGTACAATCTTTTCTGAACAGCAGGTGCTATAGAAATAAGTGTTTGATTACAATATTATTGTAATTGCGATTGCAATTCGAATTACGCTCTGGCAACTGCTGTTTTGATTGTGATTTGTCATGAAGTATTTATCACATGAGTCGTTTGATTTGATTAATTAATCGTATGACTTTGGACGTTGATTTGATTAATTAATCGTATGACTTTGGACGTTATTGACCTTTCATTAAGTCTATCCAGGATTTATATTTTCCTTGATCAATGGTTAGTGATGGTCAATAAACACATGGTACAACATGATAATGAAGAAACATGTTGTGTAACTGTTGATGTGTTGTAATTATCGTGGCTGACAGAATCTGACGGACGATGTACTTCCGCGCCACATGGACATCCAGGCGCTGAACAGTGCAGCGATTGAAATAACAAAGAACAACACAAGTGAACAGGCGGCTGTCATCAAAGACCCGGTGCATGACATCAACAGACGCTGGGACACACTCAACGAAAACATCGCCACCAGAATGGTAACAGTCATGACAGTGTATTGTATTGTATTAAAATATTTATAAGGCGCTTTCATTAGCGGTCTAGAGGTGCTTCAAGTGCGCAAGGCCACGAGAGAAGAAATAGAGTTTGAGAAAAGCAGATGAGGAAGAGGGATTACCAACTGGAATTTGAGATCGAGTAGATGGGTAAAGCTTATTCCAAAGAGAAGGACGAGTTGAAGTAAAGGATTGAGAGACCGAGACATAGCTGTTCTAGTATGTCAAACTAGGATGATAAAATCTATTCCAAGAGTGAAATGGACAATGCAAGGAGACTGAAAGAAGAAGCAGTGGCGATGATGATGATGACGATGATGATGATGGTGATGATGGTGATGATGACGGTTGTGACATTGACGATAGGAATGTTGATTGTGACATTTGTTGCATGAATTGCGAATTTGTTTATCTTCAATCAAACAGTTTATTTATTTGAAATAATAAGCAGCCACAGACTTAACTTGAACAGACAGTATTGATAACAGCCACATTGTAAAGAGAAAATTTGCTTATAAAGGATACGTGAAATACATAAATTGTAATCATAAACTTTTACAAGTTTCTAAAGTGCATCTCTAACACTGAGTGCTGTGCTTTCTGGGACTTTTACTGAGGCATTGCTTATTCAACTCAAAACTACACTTCTGCCATGCTAGAGTCGGGAGTGCATCTGAGTAGTCTCTTGAAGCTGTGCCAAAAAATGAACGAATACAAATTTATTTACAAAATACTTAGATGCAAGATGCTGGTATGTAATACTTCAAAGAATCATCAATTGAATAGTGAATCAAAATCTGAGACATTTTTTGAATGAATGCGTTTTAGGGAAAGCTGCAGAAGTCTCTGATCAGCCTCGGTCACTTCCATGCGGTGATGGATGAACAACTGGAATGGTTGGATGTTGTCAACCGTCAGCTGGATGAAGCTCCACCTGTCTATGGTGATCCACAACTCATCGAAACGGAACTGGCAAAACTCAAGGTCAGCTCCATCTTGCTCTTCTTCTTAGGTCCACACATTTCAACCATGATCCGGGACCAGGTTCAGTGACGCGGAATAGCCGAGCGCATCAATTTAAAACTTTGTATCTTAATGTTCAAATTCCGGAACAACTGTGCACCACCCTACCTCATGGACATAATAGCATACGATCCAAGTAGGTCCCGGCTGCAATCGTCCAAGACGGTCGAAGTATCTGTTCCTGAGATGAAAACTAAAATGGGTGATCGCGCCTTTCGGGTCGCAGGCCCACGTGCTTGGAACAGTCTTCCAGCAACTATGCAGGAAATCAAAACTGAATCAACTTTTAAAAAAACAATTGAAGCTGCACTTGCTCTCGAGCTCATGATATTACTCTGACAGTTGACAATAATTACGCATGTAAAGCATCGTAGAAGTAGCTTGCTACTGACGATGCTATATATAAATTGTCTGAATTACATTACATTAGGTCTATTTCTTACTCCGAAATGATGTTTTGCAACTCAGATGAAATGAGAGTTGGTTGTGATTGTTGCCTTGCATGACTCTCACAAAATTAAATATGACTCGTAACAACTTGAATTGTAATCATGCTGTGATATAATGGTGGTTTGAAATTAAACAAAGATATTATATATTATAATCATCTGATCATGCAAGTACTAAATATTCACTCTTTCTGATGCTAATGTTTCATTTGTATCGATCAATGATCATTTCTTCCAGATCATAAAGATCGACATGCGGAACCATCAGCCGAGCATCGATTCTGTGCTCGAGGCCGGTCGTGAGGTGTTGGTGAGCGAGGGAGGAGCAGACGCGAGACAGACACGCGAGAGACTGGACGAACTGAACCGGAAGAGAGAGGCTGTCCTCACGAAGACGAGGGACAGACATATGCTGCTGGATGATGCGCTCAGAGATGTATGACGTCATCTGCTCTGTTGCTCGTTTATCTGTTGCTCGTTTATCTGTGACTGTTGTCTGTGATGTATTGGTGTGTAATCCATTGTGATTGTAAATGTACATTGTTAATGTCGTTGTTGTTGTTGTTGTCAGTTTCGTTTGGCACGCCGCATCGATGTTTTGGTCGTCATTATTTTTGTCATTCTCGGTCATTTTTGTCATTATCGGTCATTATCGGTCATTTTTGTCATTATCGGTCATTTTTGTCATTTTCGGTCGTTATCGGTCATTTTTGCCATTCTCCGTCATTATCGATCATTTTTGTCATTGTCGGTCATTTTTGTCATTCTCGGTCATTATCGGTCATTTTTGTCATTCTCGGTCATTATCGGTCATTTTTGTCATTATCGGTCATTTTTGTCATTCTCAAGTTGTTTGACATTTTTTAATCTTGCTCATTTTTCCTCTTCTCAGTCATTTTCCCATTTTCTGTAATACTTAAATATTTTATATCAGTTTTGGTGTTTTCTGTTTTTTGTTTTCTTGGTCATTATTGGTAATTTTCCATGGTTCTTGGACATTGTTGACCAATCGTAGCCATTTTTTGGTCATTCTTGAAAATATTTGGTCATTCTCCATAAGTTTTTGTCATTCTTGATCATGTTTCTCCCATTGTCTTCATTGTCAGCATTGTCAGCACCATTAGATGGTATTTCCTTAATCGTTGTTGTTTGTCATCATCATCATCATCATCATCATTGTCATTATAATAATTGTAAACATATGCACACAATTCATTGCAAAACCATTGTTTTCCTCTTGATCATCATCATCATCATCATCATCATCATCATCATCATTGTTTAGTTGTGTTGTCATCGTCTGTGTTAGGCAAAGTCTTTCCACGGTGAGCTGCAGGATCTTCTGCATCAGTTGAGTGAGATTGACGCTCATCTGGCGACGGCTCAACCGGTCGGAGGCCTTCCAGAGACGGCAAAGAAACAACTCGATGAATTCACGGTCAGTTAACTAACGCACAATTGCACATGTAATGGATGCACCACCATACACTGTCAGTGGGAGGATTTGATGGCAAGGGAGAGGACACGTTCTCGTATGCTGAGACTGAGAAAATGAAGTCGCTAACATTTCATAATGCCTCTAGATATCTCTATTTATAATTATGTGAAGCCGTTATCAGCGTCTTCATTTCACTCAATACGTGCTGCTTAATTATCGCCTTCATCTTTTTGCGTCAAGGACTACGACTGCAGGAGGCAGAGAATCTGCCAAAATCTTATCATATCCTACAAAATGTTGAAGCCATATTATTTCTGAACTATATCTAATAATAGAAATTATTTTTAATGACAATAAAATCATTTGATCATGTTTTACTCCTTTGCTATTCATCATTAGGATTACTTGCACCAGAAGATCCAGATGAAATATTGTTAGTTCACTGAATGCATTATTTTGCTCTTAAAGTCTGATGTAACTATTCGTTGTAATGGCATTTAGCATTTCGTGTTATAGGATAGAAGATATCTTAAAGATGCGCTATAGAAATTCTCAGAATAATAAAATTCTTACAATGAATGAATAAACTTTTTCCATCAGGATCTGGAAAAGGTGCTTGACCACCTGGAGCCCAAGGTCAAGTTCCTGCTCGTCAACGGCGATGTCATGCTGGAGCGAACTCCGGAAGTGGCAACGGAGCGACTGAAGCAGAACCTGCAGAACGTGCGATCGCGTTGGGCCAACATCCAGAAGGCAGCTTCCGATCGCAAGGTGAAACTCCTGGAAGCCGTCAACCAGTCGGAGAAATTCCAGGACGAGTTGACGCAAGCCATCAACTGGGTGACAGGCATCGAGAAGACTCTTGGAAACTTAAAACCGGTCAGCCGCGTCTTGAGAACTGTCCGCGAACAGATTAAAGATCACGAGGTGGGTGTGCAGGGTCAAAGGTCGTCGGGCAGATATCTTTCTCTGTTTTAATTAAGTTTTTTAGTTTAAACGAGAAAAAAGTTACTCAGTAATGATTATTTTGATTTTTTCAAGTTTCTCATGGTTCATTAAATTTAGCTTGGTGTGCAAAGTAGATTGTAATTTTTGCATCATTTAAAGTTTTTTGTGAGTTTTTCAGTAATGTTTGTTCTGTTTTTATTCAGGCTTATTTAAGTTTTATTGAATGAAATTTATTTGCATGTTTTCTGTATTTAGTCAGATTTGATTAAAGTACTATTTATTCAAGTTTTTCAAGTGTATTTAAAGTTATCTGACTATAAGTTTATTTAAAAAAAATTTAATTTCTATGTTTTACATGTAATTCAGTTTTCAGCATTTGTGAAAATTTATTCATTGAATCTGTTTCTGATGCCAGGGTCTTCTGAAGGAGATTTCCAAGCAGAAAGAAGTGATGTTGAACCTCGAAAAGATGGGAACACATCTCAAGTACTTCAGCCAGAAACAGGATGTTGTTCTCATCAAGAACCTCCTCAACAGCGTCCAACACCGGTGGGAGAAGATCAACATGCGAGCGACAGAACGGTCCCGACACCTTGAGACCGGCTTCAACCAGGCGAAGACCTTCGAGACCGAATGTCAGGACCTGCTGACATGGCTGGCAGAGAACGAAGCGGTCCTTGATGCGGACACTGCGATCCACAATGATCCAGACACGATCCGGGTTCAGATCCAGAAGCATAAGGAGTTCCAGAAGGCTCTTGGAACGAAGCAGCTTGCGTACGATTCGGTGAATGTGACCGGACGGACGATGAAGGAGAAAGGACCGAAGACGGACCATCCCGCACTGCAGGAGATGCTGGTTGCCGTGAAGACGAAGTGGAATGGTCTGTGCGGAAAGTCGGTTGATAGGTAGGTCGGATTCTTCGTAGTCTTTTCATTAGCATTTATTGTCTCTTTGAGTGTTCGATGTCTCTTCGTGAGCATTTTTTTGTCTTTTTTGGAGCATTTGTTGTCTCTATGAGTGTTTGATGTCTCTTCGTGAGCATTTTTTGTCTTTTTAGGAGCATTTGTTGTCTCTTCCTGAGCATTTTTTGTCTCTTCGTGAGCATTAGTAAAGTATAATTTGCTTTCTTCATAGGCATTTCTTGTCTCTTGATAGGTATTTGTTGTCTCTTTATAGGTATTGGTTGTCAGTCTCTTCATAGGTATTGGTTGACTCTTCATACGGCATTTACTGTCTCTTCATAGGCATGCACTTAATTCTCTACCAGCCAAGGCAGCAGATCCTGATTTTCGGTCTCTTCAGGAGCATGTGTTCTTGCTTATAAGCATTCGTTGTCTCTTCATGAGTATATGTTGTCTCTTCATAGGTGCATGTTCTCTTCTCATAAGCATTTAGTTTCTCTTCATGAGCATATGTTGTCTCCACATGAGCATATGTTGTCTCCATATGAGCATATGTTGTCTCCACATGAGAATATGTTGTCTCCACATGAGCATTTGTTGTCTATTTGTGCACATTTGGTTTCTTTTCATGAGCATGTTAACGTCTCTTTCATTTGTTCTTAGTGCGTTGTCTTTTGGTGACTTATAGGCAGAAGGCGTTGGAGGATGCTCTCCTTCAGTCTGGTCAGTTCAAGGAAGCGCTTCAAGCACTGCTTGAGTGGCTCTACAAGGTCGAACCCCAGCTGACCGACAACCAGCTTGTCTACGGAGACTACGACACGGTTGCTGGACTCCTCGAAAAACATAAGGTCCGATTTATTCCATGCCTGGAAAAAAACTTGAGAGGGGAAAATGTGGAGAAATGTCTTGCCGTGGCCATCTTTTACTTGGCCACCTTTTATTAAAAGATGAGAGGAAAGAGTTTGAGATGGTGGAGGAAATGTAAATGAGGAAGGAGAAGGGGTGGGAAGGGAAACAGATTAGATGTTCGAAGAGGACGAAAAGGAGGAAGTGCAAGAGAGTGGGTAGATGAGGTATAAGAGGAGGGAGAGAAGGAAGAGGAAGAGCAATAGAGGAGGTAGTGGATGTGTAGGAAGAAGAGGGGGAAGATCATGGAGAGGAAATGGAAGAGGTGCAGAAGGATTAAAATGGAAGGGCAGGTGGAAGAGGAAGAGGGTATGAGAAGGAAGAAGAGGTGGGTAAACCTGGAAGGAAATGAAGTGAGTGAGTAGGTAAAACTAGGAAATGGAAGAAGAAGAGGAGGAAGAGCAAGCGGTCGGTAGTACTATGGCGAAGACATGAAAGTTTTCATTAATCTTATCATTCATTCGTCCATTCAATTAAATTTTCCATTCATTCTATTCATTCTTCCATCCATTCATCCACCCATTTATTCGTTTATCCTTTCATTTATATATCTCCCTCATGTCGTCTGACTGTGGTGGTCTTGATGTCATTGCAGGTCTTCCAGCAGGATCTCCACAAGAGGAACTCCACCTTTGGGATGGTCCACAAGGCTGCTTCCGACATGCTCGAACGCACTGACGAAGACACTGCCCACCTTCAGTCACAGCTCATTGACCTCACGACGAAATGGGACAAAGTGTCTAGTCTGAGCCAAGACAAAGGAAAACGTCTTGATGAAGCGTTCGTTCAGGTAACAGACACTTGTGCTTTTAAATGCCCGGATATATTATCTTATAGTGTTGAATCTTCAGTATGTGGCATGCTATCCAATCTCTGATTTTACAGAATTATGGATCTATAATTTGTTACCTGTATTATATATGTGTTTCCTGTAATATTTTTATTTAATACTAGCTGTACCCCGCCACGCGTTGCTGTGGCTGAAAAGACTCTCCCTCCCACCCTCACTCCCTACTTCCCTTCCTCTGTTTCCCTTCCTGCCTGTGTCCTCCTAAGTTTGTTATTCTGAGAGGCATTATTTTTATGAAGTAAAGCAGATCGATTGGACTGAAAGAGAAGAAAGGAAGTTATGAGGAAACACATATTTATAAATATGGCGCCGCACACCAAAACCAGGATGAAAGTATGACAGTGATTTAAAAATATTAATCCATGAAATTTAATGAATTAAAAGTTAAATATCTCCGATGTGTAATCTGCGACTTAATGCTGGTTTAGGTGTGTGAGAAATGGCGCTATAAAAACGCCCGCAACGAATGCAAGGTTGTGTGAGTTAAGATTTAGCGCATTGCGTTTTTTGCCAAAAAGCATATACAAACCCGCTCGTATGTAAGGTTTGAAAGTAATCGGTGAAGAAGGATCACGCTATTCGAATGAAGCCCACTCTGAAAGCAATCGGTGAAGACGCTTTGAAAGAAGAAACCGTTTATTTGAAATGGATTTGAATTGTGTACGCGCGCCTTCGAATGGAACGTGCAAAAGATGGCGCTATAATCGCAAAATTGTGCACGGATACGAATGAAAATTGTTGGTGAAAACGGCCGCACTCGGGTGAAAAATTGAAATCGGAATTAGAAATTGTGTTTTTTGGTTTGAACCCTTTTTTTGTGTGAAAAGGAAATAAGTAGACACGAAACTAATATTTCATTGCTTGATATAGAATGGAACGGTTTGCGAAGAAATACATGTACATACAAAAGTAATAATACGAAACTAAATGCGAGTGATGAACAGCACTACGCTCTGAAGAAATAAATAAAATGGCGGACTGCGTGAAAGTTGAAATCGGAATGGAATTTAAAGTTGTGTTTTTTGGTAGAAAAGATTGCGCTTTTCCCCAAAAGACATTATAGCAACACGCTTATGTTCGAATGGAAGGGTTTGCGAAAAATTTGAAAAGAATCGGTGAGGAACTTATCGAGTTCTGAGGCCACAAAACGTTACGTTTTACATTTTTATTTATATAGATTTTGGAGGCATGGATGATATCCTGATTGTTCTGGTTTTTGGTTGAACAGGCGGAGGCGTTCCAGGGGAAACTGCACGAGTTTCAGGATTGGTTGATGAATGCGGAGAACCACCTGAGATATCTCGGTCCAGTCGCAGACACAGAACAAGGTCTGATGCAGCAACTCAATGAACATGAGGTATACACTTGTTCACCTGTCATCACTCACCGATTCATCGTAACATCGATTGCCCCAGTGTCTTAAACGCAAGGCATGAACTAAATGATGGCACAGTGGACCAAACCAGTCGGGCCAACATCGTGTATGCTTTTGGACGATTCGTATGGGTATTGGTTATGATCGTTGAAGTCCACTCATGTATCCGATGATGTATCTTGAACGGTGATAGGGGCCTTTCGGGTTGCTGGTCTTCGTGTCTGGAACTGTCTTCCTATTAATATATTATTATAATTATTATTATTATTATTATTAAATAAATTTATTACGCGCGCAAGGTCACACCAAAGTGTGAATCTGACGCGCGAATAGTCAGCCGTCAGAAGAAAATGCAGAAATTAGAGATCCATGTGCTTGAAAGTCAAGGAGAAATAGCGAGTTTTGAACCGCTCTTTGAAGGTAGGAAACGAAGTAGAGCTATGATGCAAGTGAACAGAAATCGTTTTCATACCCTTGGTGCAGATTTATGGACGGCCTTCAAACCCAAATTACTGTTCTGCATCGGCGTTCAGCTAAAGAGATTCACACTTGATGATCAGAGGCACCAAAAAGGAATGCAAGGAGTTAGTAGGAGTGAGAAGGCGGGGAGGTGTACAGGTGCTGAGGGATTTGTAGGTCACACAGGCCAATTTAAATTTTATCCTGCACCTATCCAGGAAGGCAGTTCTATGCTTTTCATAGTTTAAAAAGCAGTTAAAAAGCAGTTAAAATTGAACTTGCTATCAAACTTGTAGCATGCTGATAATTGAGTAGTATATGTGAAAGGATCCTAGAAGTAGCTGCCTACTAATGATGCTACAGAAATTATCAGAATTGCAATGATGTAACATTACTTGACATTCAGAGTTGCAATGATGATGTAACGTTACTTGACATTACGTAGACGTTCAACACCGATCTTCGTGAGAAGGAGACCCTGCTGAACGACTGTCTGCAGATGTGTTCCGACATCCTACGCCAGGCGCATCCTGATGCGATCAGCACTATCAAGCACTGGCAGGTGATCCTACGAGCGCGCTGGGAGGACCTGCTCAACTGGGCGCGACAGAGGGAGAACAAGATCACGAGCGCTCTCGACGACTTCCGAGCCAGTGCTCTGCTGCTCGATGATCTACTTGCGTGGCTCGCTGGGGCCGAGCAGAACCTCAGCCTAGAGGACCAGAAACCGATTCCAGAGGACCTCGCGACGATCGAACAACTCTTCGAGGGACATCAGGTGATTCAGTCATTCATTCGTTCAATCATTCATTCATTCATTCATTCATTCCAAAAGTTTATTTATCTACTCAAGAGGTGCTCCCAGCCCAGCCACAAGTAAAGAGAAAGCTCTTGATTAGGGCTGGTATTGATTAAAATAAATTTAATCAATTAATCTTCAGAATTTAATCGCAATTAATCATCGATTAAATTTTAAGAAGTTGGTCTTTGTTACGTAAAGCGCGAGCGACTGTTACAAGTGTGGTCGCTGAGTTCATTACTACTTTCTTTGTGTGAAAAGGTCAATCAAAGGTCAATCAAACGTTGTTTATTGCAATGAAAATAAATACTTTTTTCACCATTTTGGATTTTATTGCTTGATCACTTACGTCATAAGACGAAATGCATGAGCACCAAAGCTGCACTATGGGTGGATGAAGGAGACACTTTCCCCTATAAAATAAACGCTTATTTCTTAAATAATCCTTTTTTGGTTTTTAACAAATTTCTTCACATTAATGACACAATTAACTCACAAAGTGAAACTTAGAAATTTACTCTTAGAAACATCTTTGAAAAATAAGTTCTTAATTTCCTGTTTTGCATTTTAATCATCAAGCTCTCGCTAAAAGTTGTCACCGTGACCATTGTGTTTTTGCCCCAGAGCTGCAGAAACTTCTGCCTGTGGCAATGGTTTTCAATGTAATGCGCTTTCCTTGTTGTCAGGCTTTTGAAGATGAAGTCCGGAATCGTCAGCCGGAAGTGGATCGAGTGACAAAGACAAGTCGTCAGTTGACAGAACCATCGTCAGTTACACCATCGTCACTGACAAGGCGTGGTATACCACTTCGGAAAGGGTGAGAGGAGGCAACTGCCATTTGCATAGTGACAGGTTCTGCTTGAAATCTAATTGACCATCTCTAAGTATGGTTGGTTTCAAAGCTCAGATGCCATTGTCATGTATATTGACGACTGCAGTGTATGAATTGTGAAATGTATTGATAGTATTGTATTGTTGTGTATGACCATTTGTAAAGTGCTTCTCTCAGCAAAAGCCTTTTAGAAGCGCTTCTATTGCAATCGATCGTGAGAGAAAAGGCAGGATTTGAGGAAAGAGAGAAAATGGGAACAGGCTACCAGAGAGGAAGGCAGATTGTGGATGTCTGTTAAATTATATAGAGGACCCTTTGAGGCAAAGCCATCTGGATTGAGCCAAGGCAGTCCTAATGCAGTTAACAAAGAGACAGGATACATACATGCAGACATGCAGACAGACAGACACATTTTCCGGTAGGCAGCCATGCATATGTAAGGTACAGACGTTCTGACATACACACAGCTACACGCATTCAGACAAAGAGTTGAGTGTGTCAGTCTGAACACCATTGTTCTTTTTCACTCAAAGACAATGTGATTTAAAGATTGCGACCATTGTGTTTTGAAAAATCGCATGTTTTCCAATCTCTTCTATTCTCATGATCTGGATTTCGTTTCTTCTTGTAGGAAACTGGACGCTAAGAAGGCAGCGGAACCGACGTTTAGGAATCCGCGCGTGTCGCTGCTCTTCACGAAGTGGCGCCAGATGTGGCTGAGGGCGATGGAGAGACGACAGAAGCTGCAGGATGCT
Organism: Lumbricus terrestris; assembly: GCA_949752735.1. NCBI lineage: Eukaryota > Metazoa > Annelida > Clitellata > Crassiclitellata > Lumbricidae > Lumbricus > Lumbricus terrestris. The sequence goes on along the minus strand of OX457040.1, from coordinate 67,629,696 downwards.
CTCGACCGTCAGAACGAGGTAGGTAGGAGAACAAGGTAGATAGGAGAACGAGGTAGATAGGAGAACGAGGTAGATAGGAGAACGAGGTAGATAGGAGGACGAGGTAGATAGGAGGACGAGGTAGATAGGAGAACGAGGTAGATAGGAGAACGAGGTAGATAGGAGAACGAGGTAGATAGGAGAACGAGGTAGATAGGAGAACGAGGTAGATAGGAGAATGAGGAGGAGGAGGAGGATGCCTCTGCTGATGATGACGACGGGGATGGTTTAATTCAGGGCTTTTTTAGCATGCAGTTGTACACAAAATGTGCAGTTCTAAATGGATTTGTGCGGTTGTAGAAGCACTTATGTACAGTTAAAACTAGCAAAAAGTCCGATTGGAAGTAATTTACCATGGAAGATGGGGAAAAGAAAAGAAGGAGTTGTGCAGTTCTAAAAATTCCTTAAAAACAGCCCTGGTTTAATTTGGTTGCATCAATCAGTCAATCAATGTTTTGATTGTTGCATTTCTGTTGATGTCTGACGATTTGAAATGAAATGTTTTGTTTAGATTGAGCGAATGAAGCATTTCAACTTTGACCATTGGAGGGATCGCTATCTGCGGTGGATGAACAACAACAAGTCACGCATCATGGACTTCTTCCGCAAGCAGGACAGGGATCACGACGGAAAGATCACACGCCAGGAGTTCATCGACGGCATTCTCAAATCAAGTGAGCAACGTTTCAAGTTTCTGTCTTTTCTGTTGGTTGAGGGAAGTTCTTTTGTTGTAAAAGAGCATCTTCTGATGTTTGTTTGTAAAAGAGCATCTTCTGATGTTTGTTTGTAAAAGATCATCTTCTGATGTTTGTTTGTAAAAGAGCATCTTCTGATGTTTGTTTGTAAAAGAGCATCTTCTGATGTTTGTTTGTAAAAGAGCATCTTCTGATATTTGTTTGTAAAAGAGCATCTTCTGATGTTTGTTTGTGAAAGAGCATCTTCTGATATTTGTTTGTAAAAGAGCATCTTCTGATATTTGTTTGTAAAAGAGCATCTTCTGATGTTTGTTTGTGAAAGAGCATCTTCTGATATTTGTTTGTAAAAGAGCATCTTCTGATATTTGTTTGTAAAAGAGCATCTTCTGATGTTTGTTTGTAAAAGAGCATCTTCTGATGTTTGTTTGTGAATGAGCATCTTCTGATGTTTGTTTGTAAAAGAGCATCTTCTGATGTTTGTTTGTGAATGAGCATCTTCTGATGTTTGTTTGTAAAAGAGCATCTTCTGATGTTTGTTTGTAAAAGAGCATCTTCTGATGTTTGTTTGTAAAAGAGCATCTTCTGATGTTTGTTTGTAAAAGAGCATCTTCTGATGTTTGTTTGTAAAAGAGCATCTTCTGATGTTTGTTTGTAAAAGAGCATCTTCTGATGTTTGTTTGTAAAAGAGCATCTTCTGATGTTTGTTTGTGAATGAGCATCTTCTGATGTTTGTTTGTAAAAGAGCATCTTCTGATGTTTGTTTGTAAAAGAGCATCTTCTGATGTTTGTTTGTAAAAGAGCATCTTCTGATGTTTGTTTGTGAATGAGCATCTTCTGATGTTTGTTTGTAAAAGAGCATCTTCTGATGTTTGTTTGTAAAAGAGCATCTTCTGATGTTTGTTTGTGAATGAGCATCTTCTGATGTTTGTTTGTGAATGAGCATCTTCTGATGTTTGTTTGTAAAAGAGCATCTTCTGATGTTTGTTTGTGAATGAGCATCTTCTGATGTTTGTTTGTAAAAGCGCATCTTCTGAGGTTTGTTTGTAAATGAGCATCTTCTGATGTTTGTTTGTAAAAGAGCATCTTCTGATGTTTGTTTGTAAAAGAGCATCTTCTGATGTTTGTTTGTAAAAGAGCATCTTCTGATGTTTGTTTGTGAATGAGCATCTTCTGATGTTTGTTTGTGAATGAGCATCTTCTGATGTTTGTTTGTGAATGAGCATCTTCTGATGTTTGTTTGTAAAAGAGCATCTTCTGATGTTTGTTTGTAAATGAGCATCTTCTGATGTTTGTTTGTAAAAGAGCATCTTCTGATGTTTGTTTGTAAAAGAGCATCTTCTGATGTTTGTTTGTAAAAGAGCATCTTCTGATGTTTGTTTGTGAATGAGCATCTTCTGATGTTTGTTTGTAAAAGAGCATCTTCTGATGTTTGTTTGTAAAAGAGCATCTTCTGATGTTTGTTTGTAAAAGAGCATCTTCTGATGTTTGTTTGTAAAAGAGCATCTTCTGATGTTTGTTTGTGAATGAGCATCTTCTGATGTTTGTTTGTAAAAGAGCATCTTCTGATGTTTGTTTGTAAAAGAGCATCTTCTGATGTTTGTTTGTGGGTTTCTTTTGTAATGTATTCATAAATTATGTATTCATAAATTGATGACAGTTTATATGGCGCCATAACGCAGCAAGTTGAAGGCGCCTAACGTGTAACTAACAGAGACCAAAGAGATGAGGCAGAGAAGGTAACAGAAAAAAATGTGACCTTCGCCCACTAGACATCAGCTCATTGGCCGTCAACAAGCAATCCACATGCGGTAAAGAATTAGTTTGCAGCTACGCACCTCAAGGGTTAATAATATTTTTTGTCATGACATCATTTTCGAATCAAATACTGACATCTGACTAATTTTTTTGTTCGAATATCAAGACTTTACAAGTCACTAGTATGAAGGTGTATATATATGTATGTATGTATGTGTGTGTTGGTATTCATTGAATTGTTTATATAGCACCTTTTTGAAGGAAACTACTCAGAGGTCCTCCCGACTCCAGCATGGCCAATATGAATAGTTTTTAAGTGCTTACAGTGCTCCTCGTATCAGAGAGTGATCTGGGGAACAGGCTCAGCTCCATAGCATCGGGCCAACCATAGAAAAATCAACGTTTTGCAATATGGAGGTACAGGCAAACGGTCTGAGAGCATTTCCCTTTCCACAGAGCGTAAGGATCGTCTAGTCCAAGTACCGATACAGGCGGAGAAATGCCAAGTAGGTAGGTTGGTGCATGACATGGCTGGCATTGCTATAACAAGGACGCAACCCTGTATTCATTACTAATGCATGTAGCAGGTATGTACTTGTCAGAATACTTGATAAACTGCATATGAAGTACAGCACAAAAGCACTATTGAAATAGACTAATATGAAGTATGAAGTACATCACAAAAGCACTGTGTGTGTTGTGAGTTTTTGGGTCACATCTTGTTTCGACTCTGATGTGAGACTTTTTTCTTTGAATCTCATTCTGATTTCTGACTTGATGTGACTTGCAGGTCGTAATGCTAATTGGCAGAGGAAAGGTGGGTAAGGAGGAGGAGAAGGTTGGCAGCATGACAAAGCATGGTTGTGTCCTTAGATAGCATGCGCAGTCAATGCCAAAGATCAGTGACATTCTGTCTAGATCGTAGATGCCCGATGTATATATTGTGTTTACATCTGTTTCGACCATTAATCCGATTGCAAAATGTAGCGTGTAATACGTTTTGTTCTCAATTGTTATGTAGTACGCTGTCGGTTACTATTGTGGTTAGCCAACGATTAGACATATTGTGTTGTTCTCGGTGTTTGTTACTCTCTCTCTGTCTGTCTGTCTGTGTTTGTCTGTTTCCAAGTCCTGCAGAGAGATTTCTGTGTCTGCTTGATGTTGTATCTGATGGTTGTTGGCTTGAATTTCTTTTTTAATATTTGTTTCCTCAATCATCTCAATTGCTGTTTGTTGTATGTAGCGTTCATTAACGTAGCTCCAGCTAGTGTTTTTCTGACTAATTGTTTGAAAGTTTTAACAGGTTGACCGTAAGTTCAATGTCCTCTTAGATTCCGCTGTTTTTATTCATTTTCCATTATTTTTATTTCACTGTTTTTCATTTTTGTTACATTGTTCATTTTGTTACTTTTTTCGATTTCATTAACTTTTCCAATTTCATTTCATTTTTCGTTTTTCTTGTGTTTTATAATAATAATAGTGACGATAATTTTTTATTAAGTATTAATAATAATCAAGTTGAATTTGATGACAAACAAATAATAATTACCGGTTGTAATAATTTAGTTAATATTGAAATCATAAGCCGTGAATGAGAAAAGAATCAGACAGTCTTCTTGCTAGTCTGATTTTCTGCATGTGTGTACAAGTTCAAGTAGAATATAATTATTGTTGACCTTCATCCTCTTTATCAAACGTATGAGTATTAATCATGTCGTTGTTGTTGTTGTCATTGTCATAGACATCATCATCATCATAGTTTTATTTTTAAAGTATTGCCTGGAACTTTAATACGAAGCGTTCATTTTTAAGAGTTTGATTCTAACCAAAGCTTGTGTTTGGATGATGTTTGGATTTTACTAACTTGAGGTTCAGATCATAATTGTACTAAATATATTTTCTAATTGATGATTAAAGATATGACATTGCAATAGTGGAATGTGGAAGGGCTGCAGTGATGTTTTGGAGAAATGTTGTAGTAATGTAATGGAAAAATGCAGTGATGTTATGCAGATATGGAGACACGTTGCAGTAATGTAATGGAGACAAATTGCTGCAATGTAATGGGGAAATTCTTCTCTGTGTAATGGAGAAACTTTCCATATTGAGTCTGGCATTGTTAAATCTATTATAGGTTGCAACGACTCTCGTGATTGCAGAAAGTAGACATAAAAAAGACAGAGGACTGTAGTAAGAACAAAAACCATTGCAAAAACAATGGACTGTTCTAAGAATGAAGGACCATTGTAAAACTTTTGTTCTGAACTTTTGCAGCAGTTTTCCTTGAATAAGCACCAAATCACCCGTTTAGTGTCTTTTAGCAGCTGATGCCTTCATTTAAACATATAGATTGAATATATTTCTGTTGATATGTTTCCGTAGAATTTCCAACGACTTCGATGGAGATGCAAGCGGTTGCAGACATCTTTGATCGCGACGGAGATGGATTCATTGACTACAAAGAATTCGTCGCTGCTCTCAAACCAGACAGAGGAGGAGAGGTTGGTGCAACTATTTATCGAATATATTAAATGGTTTTGTTAACTTTGTCCTGTTTTTACTATCTAGAGTCACTGTGTTGAACCCTTTGGAGATGATGAATTACCATAAATGTGACGCAGGGGCTCGAAACCCGTCGTTTGTCGCTTCCTAGATATTGCGCTAGACGCCGAAATAGGCGATAGGGGTAAAGAATGCAGTTTATTCTTCAATTCAGTATATGACTGTGAATTCGCCCTAATTTGCGAAGTAGTGAACTGATTTTGATGCCGTTTGGGTTATCTGATTCAGAATATATGCCTCTAATGCCCAGAAAAATTTCAGAATAATAACTTAGTGGATTCAGTAGACTTGGATGACACGAATATTCAGTAACTTTTTATTTTATTTTTTCACTATAAACTAATGAAAGAATCAAACGAGCACAACTTTTGTTAGAAAAAAGATAATTTCATTGTGTTAAAAGCATTTTAGAGCATGGTCATTGTAGCATATGATTAAATCAAAAGGTCAAAATCCGACATATGACGGGTTTTGAGCCCCTGTGTCACAAATAAAGTAACATGTTGTGCACTGTGCAGTGATGATAATGACTCTCATATAAATATAAATATATATATATATATTATGTTCCATAAATAAATATATATATACTTTATTTTGAGCGTGTGTTTGTATATATATATATATTATATATATAATATATATATATATATTATATATATGTATATATATATCTATAGTTATATACATACTGGTCTTTTCCTGTAGAAGACAAAGCTGATGACTGAAGGAGAGAGAATCCATTATGAAATCAAGCGACAAGCTGAACACTGTTCTTGCACAAGACAATTCCGCATCACCAAATTGTCCGAAGGCAAATACAGCGTAAGTACCAACACAATGCAATAATACAATACGAGCTCATTGTCTTTTATGCCACCCAGGTTTCAGATGTGTGAGGTGGTTTCCCGTTGAATTCTCTCACAGACAATGTTCAGAGTCGCTCTGCAGTGGGTTGAGGTAAATTGAGTCCATGACCCTCGTAGTTGTAACAAGGCAGAAAACTTAACCTGTACACCACCAAATCAATACAACTGTTTTGCAAGACTGAATGACAACTTACAATGTAGATTAATAACGGTCAATTTAATTAGTCTTTATATGAGTTTGTTGACTTTACGAATAAAGAAATTTGTCTTATAATGATAATATTAATAATATAATATTAATGATGATTATGATAATAGCAATGATACTTGTAATCCCAAGAGATCATTTCATCATTATGTAACTTTGGAAAAATACCGGTAATAATAATAAGTAATAATAATAATAATAATAATAAATGATGATTAATAGTATTTGGAGCATTTAGTGCAAAGTATAATTTTTTTCTATAATTTAAAAAATATAACGGCGACACTGATTAAGAAACTTCTTGCTTGTTTGCTTAGTTTGGAGATTCACAGAAACTGCGTTTGGTGCGAATCCTCCGTAGCACCGTGATGGTTCGAGTGGGTGGAGGGTGGATGGCGCTCGACGAATTCCTAGTGAAGAACGACCCCTGTCGAGGTAAGGTGACCTTCTGCTCGTTGCATGACCTTGACCTACGACCCCTGGTGAGGTAATCTGAGGGTCGCCAATCTTAACATGACCTTGATTTGTTGTTTCTGCTGTTGACGTTGTTGATTTGCATAACAATTGCTATGATGGTTTTGAGAAAGACGTTTGAAACGAGAAACAAGTGAAATGAGAAACATGGGAAACAAGAAACATGTGACATGAGAAACATGCGAAACTAGAAACATGTGACATGAGAAACATGCGAAACAAGAAACATGTGACATGAGAAACATGCGAAACTAGAAACATGTGACATGAGAAACATGCGAAACAAGGTCTATTAATTGATTTGAAAATCATGTACATTTTGTTTATTAGTACTGTAGAAAGTAGACGACTTGGCCTAAGAATTTGGTGTGAATGACTGTCTTGGTTATTCATTTGTGGATCCTTTTCTATTAATTGAAGAAGTTCTCATCTCATTTACAACTTTTCGTGATCGTACGTTTGAATTAATTGTGTTTCCATAAAGAAGTTGACCACTTGAAAGCTAGTCATGAATTTTCAGGAGATGTTACCTAGGCCATCAATCTTTAAGACAATGAAATCACAGAACTCTCAAAGCCATTTTTTCAAAGTATCATTTGATTTTTTTGGATTTTTATATACAATTATGCGAGTAAAATGACATTTCCATTTTCTTTATCCTTGGCTGCTTTATTACAGATTGTTGTATTATATTAGTATTGTTATTATTAGATTTTATTATTATTTGAGACAGGCTCTCATGTATTTCATTTTACTGTCTGTAAGGAATTATTGGACTGACTACCAAATGTTTGTCAGAAGTTGGAACTCTTTTTTTCTTTTAAGAAATGCCTTAAAACTCACTTGTTGATTTCGAACATCTGTATATCTTCACCAGGGGACTGACTGATAACACCTCAGATTCACATTTCTGTACTTCTATATTACCTTGCAAATGTTGAAAATATTTCTAATAATAATCATGGTTTGTGCAGTTAACAAACAGAAGAATCATAATTTTACATATTAACAACTTTCTCATGCTACCAACAAAGAAGCTCTTTTGAACTTGCTTAGTCCACAATGCAGAGCTGAACCATCCAGCTGAATCCAAAGTAGTTAGAGACTAGTTTTTTCGAATTAATTATTCTTGTGACCGGTATGGTGCTTATTTTTAGTCATCTTTGGATACTTAGGTAATTCCATGAGCAAAGCAGTTTCACTTTCGTGTCGTCGTTATTTTATAGCCTCACGGCTTTTACTGTTCGGAATTTAGCAATCTTTCGCTATTTATTGTGTGTGTTGTATCCTATAAAATTTTCATTTCACTCACTTTAAATAGGATGATTAGGGCACTTCTTGTTCCCCCATTTCATTTAGTCCGTGACATATAAACAGTGAGACAGACAGACATAGACAGACACGGACAGACACAGACAGACGATGATTAGGGCACTTCTTGTTCCCCATTTCATTTAGTCCATGACATATAGAAAGTGTGTATTACCGCTTTCAAAATGCTTTTCTAGTCTGTGAAGTTGATTTTGGTTCAGCTGGTTTATGAATTCTCCATAGCTAGTTTCTTGTTTGAGTTGCTCTGATGGTTTTTGGCTTTGTCTGTCTGTCTGTCTGTCTGTCTGTCTGTCTGTCTTCTGTCTGTCTGTCTGTCTTACTTTCAAGCTACTGGAGAGTGATACTGGAGAAGTAGGAATTGCTTTTCAATGAACTTGTCATTCTGCCTTTCATCTACCGGTAGTTTCATATTTTCTTTGACTAAAGTCATGTGATGATCTATAATATTTATTTCATATTTCAGCTGTTCTTAAGATAACTTTATAATCTAATTACTCCGCAATAGCGCCAAGCTCAGTATTGCTCACGCTATAGATTGATCTAGCGGATTTTGTTGAAGCCTTGTGTAGTACATTGTCATTTTCACTTTTGTCTCCAATGTAAGACTGCTTCCAGAGAGAGATATTCGTATTTCGTGAGTAGTTGATCCGTATATGGATCATGGAGAATGTTCGATGTGAATGAATCTGTGTCGAATGTTGTGCTGTATTCGTTTGTGATCATAATTATATTATCTGTTGTTTCCTTATCTTCTCTCGATGTCTTCTCTGGTTGTCTTCTAGTTTTTGATTTTGTTCTTCTGGAAATGACTGTTCTTTGGTTAAGATTGTTTTAGAAGTTTTACGCTTTAGAATATGACTGTTCTTTTGTTAAGGTATTTTCTAAGTTCTGTTTGTCTAGAAAGGTTGTTTATTTAAGTTTTCTTCTGATGGAAATGTTGTTTATTATATTTAAGGTCTTTTCAAAGTTTTCCATTTGTTGGAAATGTTGTTCTTAAGGTCTTTTCTCGAAGTTTTGGTTTTTAGAAATCTATGTTGTTTGATTAAGGTTATTTAAAAGGTCTGGTTCTTTTTGATAATGTTGTTCAGTCAAGGTCTTTTCAAAGTTTTCTTCTTTTGGAAATGTTGTTTGGTTAAGATCTTTTAATAGTTGTGGTTCTTTTGAAAATGTTACTTAATTATGATCTTTTAAAGTTGTGTTCTTTTGCAAATGTATTTTTGATTAAGGTCTTTTCAAAATTGTGTTCTTTTGGAAATGTTATTTAGTTCAGATCTTTTAAAAGTTCTGGTTTTGGAATTGTTATTTAATTAAGGTCTTTTCAAAGTTTTTTCATCTGGAAATGTTGTTTAGTTCAGGTAATTTTAAAGTTCTGGCTCTTTTCTTAAATTTTATTTTATTAAGGTGATTTCATCAAGTTTTGTTCTTTTGGAAATGTTGTTTAGTTAAGGTCTTTTGAAAGTTCTTGTATTATATGTTGTTTAGTTACAGTCTTCTCAAAGTTCTGGTTCTTTTGAAAATGTTATTGAATTGGGGTCTTTTTTTGAAGTTTCCTTCTTTTGGAAATGTTGTCTAGTTAAGGTCTGTTCAAAGGTTTGTTCTTTTGGACATGTTATATAATTAAGATCTTTTAAAAGTTTTGGTCTTTTACAAATGTTGTTTAGTTATGGTCTTTTATACGTTCTGGTTCTTTTGGAAACATTGTTTATTTAAGGTCTTTTAAATTTTTTGCTCTTTTGGAAATGTTGTTTATTTAAGGTCTTTTAAAAATTCTTGTTCTTTTGGAAATGTTATTTAGTTCAGATCTTTTATTTATTCTTGCTCTTTTGGAAATGTTATTTAATTAAGGTCATTTCACAAAGTTTTGTTCTTTTCTAAATGTTGTTTAATTAAGGTCTTTTAAAAGTTCTGGTTATTTTGGAAATGTTATTTAATTAAGGTGATTTCGCCAAGTTTTGGTCTTTTTGAAATGTTGTTTAGTTAAGGTCCTTTCATAAACATTTTGTTCTTTTGGAAATGTTGTTTAGTTAGGATCTTTGCACAAATTTTTTGTTCTTGTGGAAATGTTGTTTAGTTAAGGTCTTTGAGAGGTTTGTTTCTTATGATTTGACTTTTGTTATTTTAGGTATTTTCAAAGTTTTATTCTTCCTAAGAGATAACTGTTCTTTGGTTAAGGTCTTTTTGAAATTTCTTTCTTTTGTAAATTAAAAAAGATTGTTGATGGTCTTTTGAATTTTGAAATGCGTCATGCTAAGAGTGTGGATTAAATAAGAAAGGAAATGTTTGTGATTCGATATGGTTTCAATATGAATTTTGTGTTTGTGCCTAACTGGTGTAGTTTGTTTGCTGTGTTTTTGTTGTTGAGCAAGTGTCACTAGAAATGCTGTGGTTGTAATGGAGACTTGCTTTACAAAAGAAGAGATTTATTCAATGAAATAGAAGGTTGGCAAGCGGACGTTTGCAATCCCCTACGGTTTTTAGCCCATATCTTGGTCAAGCATACGATTTTTAAATGAAACTTTACATTCTTAAAGGCAATTCATATTTACGTACAATGGTCAAATTACAAAAAAATATTTAAAACAGAACAAAAGTTATATCACTTTTAGTGAGGCTACCCATCGTTTTTTGACGATTCAAAAACGGGACGCAACAAAAAGTACCAAAAAACCAATCTAATTATTCTGGCCAATATCTTGGCCAGAAGTAAGAATTTCGAAATGAATTTACAGGCTCAAAGACAAGATGCTCAGATTTCATCAAAATATTTTGAATAGAACAAAAGTTATATCACTTTTAGAGAGGCCACCCACCGTTTTTGAAGATTCAAAAAAACACATTTTTTCCTCATTTCAAATAATAATAATTGGTATCAAGTTAAGCACTACCAAGTTCATTTGACAACAGTTATTTGAGATGAGACTTAATAGAATCGTGTTTTGTTATTTTTTGTTGCGTTTCTTTTTTGAATCGTCAAAATCGGTGGGTGGCCTCACTAAAAGTGGTATAACTTTTGTTCTTTTTTAAATAATTTGATGAAATCTGAGCATCTTGTTTAAATATGAATTGTCTTTGAGCCTGTAAAATTTCATTTCGAAATTCTTACTTCTGGCCATGATATTGGCAAAAAAAACTAATTTTTTTGCGTTTCGTTTTTGAATCGTCAAAAAACGGGGGGGTGGCCTCACTAAAAGTGGTGTACCTTTTGTTGTGTTTGAAATATTGTCATGAAATTTGGCCATCGTGTGTAAATATAAATTGTATTTAAGCCTGTAAAATTTCATTTCAAAGTTCTTATTTCTGACCAAGATATGGGCTAAAAACCGTAGGGGATTACTTTATTTTGCCGCACACTGTACGTATTTTGTGGGAAGATAAATGATTCGTAAGGATAAAGCAAATTCGTGAGAAAAATATTGGTGGAGCAAATGAAAGAAAACAAGTGGACAAAGTTTATTGGAGAACATACTTGAGAAGGCATGGGGTTAATGCGATAGCATAGGGTTGATGTGAGTCCAAAGGGTTATTTCGAGGGCAAGGGGTTAGCGTGAGACCAAGTGGTTAATGTGAGGCTAAGGGTTTAGTGTGAGGGAAACTGGTAGAAGCGGTAACAAGAGAAATGTTGGTTGTAAGAGACATTGGTTATGCAAAGTCAATATTGTCCATACCAGGTATCAGAGTAAGTCCAGTCAACCACCAGAATGGAAATCTACGAAGACGCAGTAACAGCCAACGGAGAAAGGAAACGTGATGAAACCGCTTACAATGTTGTGTTTTAGATATTATGTTTATTTCATTATTTATCTGAATGTTCATCGTTTCAATTTTCTCAACATCGTTTTTTCTCTCTGTGTGTTTGTGTGTGTGCTCATTGAGCAGCGAGTATGCTAGTCGATCCATGGCTCGGCGAACAGTATGGGAACCAGTATCAGTATTTCGTTTCGACCAGTAGTAGTACGTCTTCTATCTTGTCTGGCGTTGCCGCTGTTTTTGTTCCCCGCATGCTCTTCGATTCACTGCACATGTTTAGAAATTATGGTAAAATGGTGTTTTTCCGTACCCGACTATTTGACCATTGTGTAAAGCATAGCCTTTTGTTTCAGCAGCACAAATTAATGTCAACACTAGACTGTAAGTTCTCACACACTGGAATATATAATAGTGTGTAAAATAAGTTTAAAATAATCATAAATAAATTTAATGATGAAGAAACGTGAATCGATGCGTGTGCGTATATCTCTGCCAACCTACCCGTTGTTGTAGCTGTTTGTTGCGATGAATACAAGTATTAGATTTTGAACAGTTTCTCTAGTGATGTTGTTACTTGAACGTATCGTAAAACTCCTTGTAAGCTTATTCAGTAAATGTGCGTCAGTATTTTCTTCTTTTGAGATGCTGAAACAATTCTGCTACAACGGTCAAATTTTTAGGGATGCTAAAACAAGTATTTTACCGAAAGTTAATCCTTGCTACAGATTGAGTTGAAATAATTGTTCAATGAAAGTTGACTGTGATGCTGTCGATTTCAGTAAATGTATTTTGCAGTTTCTCACCAATATTTCGTTTTTACCAATGTCACTAGTTGTTGTTTGAAGTGTCTTAACTGTCCACGTTTACATGTGTGTGTCAAGAAGCACACTTCCTTCCCTCTTGTGATGTGTTAGATGGCAGGCTTATGCACTTTTAAGAGATTAAGAGCGTTTAAATATAAAAATATGTCAGTTTTACATCAGAATAATTGCTTTACTAACCGTTTGCAGCATTTCTTTGATTGTGAATATTTACATGATCAGTATTTGCATTTGTCTGACCTCTTCATTTAGCAGTGATCTCATACTTCTATAACTTATAGTGCAACGTTTTCAACTGACTTCAAATTGTCTAGCAGCAGATCTCTTTTCATCCTTGTATCGATGCAGTAACCGAATTTACGCTTATACTAATGACTTTTGTTTGTTACTAACGATGTTGCGGCGTTGCATGGAGACGTTTGCCAGGTTTTGTTCTCAGGTTCTTATAATAAAATTATAAGACATCGGTATATTTTGCAGTTAATGCGATTTTATGGGTTCTAAGAAATGCTACTCAACTACCTAGATGATTACATGTTAGTCATGTAATGTAATGTAATGTAATTACAACAATATATAAGGTATCGTCGGTGGCTCCTTCTCGGATGTTTGTCAAATGTCATTGCAAATAATAAGAGCTACAATGTATGTGGCAAGTAACCGTACATTTTTAACTGTCAGAATAGTCAGATTTTTATTGACTTCTAGATGCTTGATGTGATAAAACTGTAGTAGGATTCAAATATATTTTCGAGAATTTATTGTATATACAGTTGATCAAGGATCAAATGTATGACTAAATCGCATAAATTTTTTGTTGCAGTAGTCTTAACTGATTTTGGGCAAATGTGCAATACTGGTAATAACAATTAGAGCATTCACTTGACAAATGTGTTCATTTCTATTTAATTAACCATGTTTATGCATTTTTATTTAATTAACCATGTTTATGCATTGTTATTTAATTAACCATGTTTATGCCTTTGTTTGTTATGTGATTTGTTGCAGCCAAAGGGCGCACGAACATCGAGATGAGGGAGCAGTTTACGCTTGCCGAGGGAGTGAGTCAATCGATGGCTCACTTCAAGACTCGAGTCGCTGGAGCTCAACACGGACCGGGATCTCAGGCGAGTAGCGCCTCATCCGCCAGTGGATACTCGTCAAGTTCAGCGAGTGGAACAGTTGGAAGGGTTTGTTTATGTCTTGTCTTCTGCTCCAAATTACAATTTGCCATAACCATCTATCAACTTATTTTGGATCTGAACTTGACGGCTGAAATGACGACAAACTAAATAACTAATACCTGTCATGTGATGAGGTAATACACTCGATTGGTCATTCGAAATCAGGCGTTCTGGAGTTGGGAGTGCCTCTGAATGGGCGTTATGTAAATTTCGGAATGAATGAATGCAGGATCATGGGTTCAAACGTCAATCCTCTGAGATGATTACTATCGACAAACCTTGATCATGTCCTTCACTGACAATAATTCATTTAATACTATCGATTGTTGACCATGAACACTGGAAAGTAATGTAATGTAGTTTAGTAATTATATCTGTTGCACCATCGCTCACAGCCATGGCCATTCAGTAGCGCTCCTAGTGTGAGAACCCCGAGAGAAAAACCAGGTGTTAAGAAGAGAGAGAGATGTGATTTATTTAGTGGCACTTAATAAGATTAATGATATTTAATGATAATGGCTGTTTCAGATGCTTTTCCATTCATCGTAATTAATATTCAAGTCCCTGATGAATCTTATGTACTTTGAAGCATTTAAATCTAATGATAATAATAATAATGGTAGTAATTCCCATTACACTGCTTTCCAAACACAATGCAGAAATGTGGAGATCATTAACATTAATTTTGTTGAAAAACTCTTTACTTTTCCCAAATACAAATTTGAAACTCGTGAATAACTTTTAACGGTCTTATGAATTGATTTCCTGCATTGTGTTGTCTGCAGAAGCCCGGCGCTTCTTCTTTCTCGTCGTGGCGTCCACATCATCAGAAGTCAAAGGTCAGCTCAGACGCCGAGGTTCGTCAGATCCTCTCATCATCAAAGCCAGGATTGGTACAGAAGGTGAAGACACAGAGTCACACCCACGACCAAAGAGGAGGCGGCAGTCCGTGTCTAGAGGGTGAGCAATGACGTCTAACAGTGTTGCGGGTAGTTTAACAATATTCATAAAAAATTACTCGTTTTTTAATGTCGGGTATTTGTTTGTATGCGCACTTGTTATAGCGCCCCTTCAAGCTCTCTACTCAGAGGCGCTCCCGACTGCAGAGCGGACACTGCATCAGAGTTTCACGCCGAAGCGCTGAGCAATTGCGAGTGAAGGACTTGCCCAAGGTCCCTACGCGGCGACGTGAGGTGGATTCGAACCTCGAACCTTCCGGCTTCAAGGCAACGACGCCACCACTACACCACCGCGCCCCACATGTATGTATGTGTAATGTGTATGTCATATGTACGTGCATGATCGTAGGCGTAATCATTAATTACTTATCGCCACTTCAAGAGAAACTTCTCAAAGGTGCTTCCTATATTTGTATGCGAGAGGTATGATGAGTTAGCAGTTCATTCCTGACAAGCCCTTTCAACATCATCCTATAGAAAGTGTTTGAGGTGTTTGGATGGCAGTGATCATATTCCTGACAATATTATTTGTGTCATTAGGTGGATTGGCGAGTCGTGGCAGCAGCCGACCGAGCAGCCGCGGCAGCAGTCGACCTCCAAGCGTCAATGACAGCGAGGATCTGTCAGAAGAAGGAGCTGACACTGCCGATCAAGCAGGTCAGCTCACATCCGCCGTCAAGGTCGCACCGAAGGTCGCTCCTACCCGAACAACCGTCACAACTCACCAGACGCATGTCGTTCAGACGAAGACATCGGCACCAGGGCGCGCCACCACGACAACCGCAACACGACTCCCAAAACCAGCAACGACGACGACGACAACGCAGTCGTCAACGAAAAAGACAACCACGTCTTCGTCTTCAAGCACCACTCCTGTTCGACCGAAGAAACCCGGATCATCAACGCAGCACAAGTAGAAGAGGAAGCATTGATGAGGAACGTTGAGTTTTATTAATGTTGCATGTCGTTTCATTCAAAGAAGTTCAATAGAGATCTGTCCAAGTTGTGTCTCTAGTTTCATTCGGAAATGCATTTTCGTCGGCGCATTATCGCACATTCTGGCTTGGAAAGTAGTTGTCGGTGGAATTGCACTGCGAAGCTTTCTTTAACCGGGTATACACAAGTTTCTGAACTGACCTAGTCTAATTTCGTCAAACTAAGGCTTGCCATTTAAGTTCACCACATTGTATTGGATGCAAGTCGAGGTGTGTCAGGTGCTGAATGCTTCACTTTGATGGAATTTATTGAAAAGTCTCTGCGTTATAAGAGCACCAGAGAGTAGGACTGAAAATGCTTCTGATATTCTTTTGCCTACAATTAATTTGCGCTTGTAACTCCTGTTTTATTGTGTGCTAGAAGCAATGCTTAATTACTGGATAAACTACAACTCATGTCCAGATTGACGACAATTAGCGCGAAATGTTTGTAACAGACGTTCTAGTTTAGCTGCTAACTTAAAAGTTGCATCTCATATATTGACGAGAAAGTATCTGCAGTTGTATGTAGCAGATGCGCTTATATTATGTGACTGTGATGTGCATGTGTGTAAACTGTGTATACGTGAGATGTGGTTGGTGTCTGGCCACGTGTGTAATCTTATCACGTGTGTTGCAATTTCAAGATAATTGCTTCAATGTAATCATGCAAGTTTGCCAAATCCGTTTATCACATGTCCGCAAGTCGCCGACTTTTATTCTGTTTATTTCTGGCAGACGTTTTTCTCAGTTTTTAGCAGATTTCTTACTTTGGTGTTTGCGCAATTTTGTTCAGTAGAATTTTATTGTTTTACGTAACTATCATTTTGCAGTGCTTAATTATGATCTTAGAAAGGTAAATACTAACTATTTCATTTTATACTCTGATCATTTGCGAAATAGTGCCGAAAGGTGTTTTAAACTTTAGAAACTGCATTTAGCTTGAGTGCTTGCTACAGTTGCATTTAAATGTTAGTGACAAGTTGTGGTTAGGGATGCAACAGACTTTTTAGATTTGCATGATACGTGAGCTATGTGACATTATTGTGATAAGATCAATGTGACAGGCTGTGCTTAGCGTCTTTATGTTAATGTTGTGTGTACAGGAGCTGCTTCAAAATCACATTTATTTTTCTGAAGGATTTTGGTTTTATTTGTACCGTGCTTTTTGCAGTTTCTGAGACGTTTATAGTTTGACAGCATTGGCTTCAGACATTGAGCTTTAGACCCCGTGCCTCAAGCTTTGTGAATTTTCTTTAGCTTATCAAGTCCCAAATCGGTTGCAGATCAACTAATTTTCTTTGGCAGAATCTGGGTATTCGCTTTCTAGCTATTTTCTTTTGGTTTTAGTAATCAGATGCATATTTTCTTAGAGTGTTCAGGTAATCCTAATCACGTAGGATTTTAACATTGCTAAAAGCGCCTAGTTGGAGTTGATAACAGCGCTTCCAGTGAGAGAATTAGGATTTTGGAAAGTAACTGATGCTTCATTCTATGCAATTTGGTTTCATTGACCATTTCAAGTGACTTCTGTTTTATTGCAGAAGAATGAATCTATGGCTTGTGTATTTGTTAGAGATTTGACTCCTCGTTGAATTTTAGTTTAAATTTTAATATTTGCGTACAATTCATTCTGTTTGGTTATACTTCCAAGCACTAAGCAGCATTGTGTTGCAGTTGTGATTTAGTTATAGCATTGTTTTCTTAATACTATAGTTTTCTGGCCTTGAATTGAACATTAACGATTCTAATTGTTTTGTGGAATGATAGTTGAGTAGCCTTATAGTTAGAGCTAAGACGGTCTTAGTTCGCGCGATTATCTATCGTCATTGTCTGTGGTAATTTACCAGTGTCTTGATATTGTTGATTGTCTAATAATTGTCGCGCTCACTTGTCTTTTGTTCTGTGGCGTCTGACACGAAAAACAGTTCTCCGTTCGGTTGGAGTCGATATTTAGCCGATTAATATTTACTTTGACTTGAGTCTGAAGCTTCTCCCTGCGTCTAAAACGTTCGTCGGCCTTAATACTTTGCTAACTTGTTTTTCTTCTTCTGAGCAATTGCTTTAACTGTGGCGCTGTTTAAATAAATGTACGAAAAATAAACTACTATTTGAATCTCTGTGTTGTAATTAATTTTGGACTACCAAGATCTTCATGTAGGCTACTTACCCACATCTGTTTGCAATCCGTAGGTCCCTATTATTCTTCAATAGCCATGGTCGGAGTTTATCAGGGACTGGGGGCTTTAGCCGTCCCCCTCTTGAACTAAAATCAAACTCTGCCATGCCAGTGACCAAATGTGGGTCTGCGTAAAAAAAATTCTCCGATGTATTGAAATAAATTGCTGTTGACAGAATCGGAGCCATCATCTAGGCCTAAGGTCGCTGTAGAAAAATTATCGAATAATGCGTGTCGTTTACAGTTGAAGACTGCCACAAACGCTTTAAAAAGTGAGCTCAAGATTGCTACAGCGCCTAAAAACAAAGATTCTGGAATTCGGGAACTATAGTTTACTCACCGCCTATTAAGACAAGACATCTGAATTGATTGATTGGATAGTCCTCTTCCTTTGGCGTCGCTTCACCAGAGCTCGTGAAGCTAGCAAAGGAGTCATGAGCTGAACTCGGAAAGTCTGACTGAAGACAGGTCCAGATGGCACGATTCTCATCCAGAGTCAGTGACCAATACCTTGCCTGACATTGATGTCGGCAGTAAGCGATAGGTATATGGGGCCTACTATAGTGACTACCATCGTACGTAGACTTGCACACGTAGACGGTAGGCCTATATATGTCTCCTCAAATTGACCCTGGATTTTGACCTTGCAGGGGAACACTATCGCTATTGCTAAGCCTTTTGCCGGCTTGGTTGGATATGGCCATTATGTAAGATATGTACATTAGCAAACGGACATTTTGACATTTCGATAACAAGTGCAAACAAATAAATTAAGAATCATCTGTTGTTGTGACACGAAACATCAATTACACGCTACGAAATAATACAGTATAGCCTACACACAGTATACAGTGTTGAATACGCAACTTCACCTATTATCGCTCACCAATCAAAATAAATCAAAATCAATTCTAATATAAAATGTCTAATATCAATTTTCTAATATCAATTTTCGGTTATATTCTATAATGACTCGGTAGCAAGTAACTTTTTTTTATAAATTTGATGAAAAATATTTCCTGACGAAATTGAAGCGGGATTTATCGTGTGAGGGTCGGTTAGGGTTCAGGTTAGGCGTCGTGAGGGTCGGTAAGGGTTAGTGCAGTCATTCTGAAGCTGGATTGGTGAACAATAATTTTCAATGAAAAATGGATGAAAAACATTTGCTGACGAAATAGAAGCGGGATTTATCGAACAAATTCTTGCCTAAAGAGAAGCTGGATCGATTAAAAGGATTCTCGGCAAACTAGAAGTTGTGTTTATTAAAGATAACAACGCTGCAACGTTAGTTCTTGGTGTCTACCGAGTCATTATAGAACGTCTACCGAGTCATTATAGAACGTCTACCGAGTCATTATAGAACGTCTACCGAGTCATTATAGAACTCTACCCAATTTTCCAGCGTGGCTTGACTCCCAGTTCTCTTCTACAACATGTTAGTTGTACTTATACAAAATATCAGCTTCTCTTCCGGATTTGCACGATTTCTGAGCTTACAACTGTGTAACAACAAAGACTCCTTCATACCTCTCCGATCTCCTTCAGAATTACGAGCCCTCAAGAAACATGAGATCATCCGGAAACCGAACACTAGTTCTTCATCGCTGTCGCACCGTAACTGCATCTAGATCATTCACCTCATCAGCACCTCGAATATGGAACAATCTTCCGTCTGCCATCAGAAATTCCACATCGTTGACAACTTTCAAGAAGCATCTAAAAACTAATCTTTTTACACAGGCCCTTCTTGACTGACTCTTTCCCTGCCCCAAGTGCTTCTGAATCGTTGCTACGGTTTTCTTAATCGGTTGCTTACGAACCCATGGCACTTTAATCTCTACATATTATTATTATCGATCGGACTACATGTACTAAGATGCAAGAGCTACAGACGGAGTATCAGTGAGACGCCATTGAATACATTATTATGACGTATTTACAAAAGACGTCCTCTTTGCATTCTTGCTCCGTTTCAAGGCAGTCCGAACCAAAGATTTTAACAGGGAGGAAGATGGACTACTTAAAGGATATTGGCTGGCCGCAGTGCGAATGAGGTCACGCAAGGTTTTCTGGTCAATTCATAGGCTCAGACTCGCAGCGAATTTTAGCCGATGACGTTATAAGCGGGCTGCGGAAGATTCAAACCCTGAAAAAATCGGAAATACGATTTATCTGCTGGAAACACAGTAAAATTACCGATTTAAAAATAGATATCGATTATATTTATTATCTGAACTGTGTAAATGTTGATCTTGGAGAAAAAATAACATTTTAGGCTATGACTAAGCGAAACACTATACGCACGGTCATAATTTATAGCCTATAAAGTCGTCGGTTAAAATTCGCTGTGAGTCTGAGCCTATGAATTGACCAGAAGCCCTTGCGCGACCCCTTTAGCATTCTTGTCATTGGTGACCCATCTTCCTCCCTCTTAAAATCTTTGGTCCGAACCAACGACTAGACCTGGGAGTGACTTTGGTCAGCTAATCTGACCCCACTTGACCCTAAAGTGACTTGAGGTCGACTTGAAGTCGACTTCTCGGCGTCAAAACGACTTGACTCGACTTGGCAAAAAAACAACCGACTTCCGACTTGAAGTCGACTTCTGACATGGTAATAGCCTAGGTCTACGTACGGCTACTAATGCAAGAAGTCAAGCCAATTTTTCTACAAGCATTAATTCCATTTAGGCCTACCAATGAATAATGAGGCCTCAACACTTAATTGAAGCATGAATTTGTTAAAGTTTTATTAAACCCATTTCAAGCTGTTTTTGTTTCAGTTTGAATAGTTTTGTGATGATTTGGGCCATCTAGTAACCTAGACAATGCGACGGCAAATTATTAGGATTATGAATTTTAGCTTGTCCATTGTCTGTGATTATTCAGATTACACTCATTATTATTATTTTTTAAAATTAATATTAAATAAATTTGTAAAAAGCGCAAGGTCTAAGATAAAATAGCGGACCGCGGACTGCATGGTTGCACTGAATGGCGTGTTCTGATAAGCCTAATTTGTAAGTCTGTATTCATAATTATTTGGCCACTAGCATCATTTCGTAACTTAACATATATAGCATTGCAAGCGCATCATCCTACAATAGGCAGCTACTAGGCCTTATTCACCGACAGTACAGTCTTTCATTGTCCAATTGGCCTTGCAATAGTTTTTCCGTATGCAGAGTTGCAGACAACTGCAGATGCAGCGCACCAAAGTAGCGCCAAACTATCGATTCATTACAGGCCCTGTAGATCCAGCTTTCTTTGCGCCGAATTCACTGACCACTAGAAGTTCACTGATTTGCTTGATAAGCACACGTGCTAATATTTCAGTAACATTTTCTTTCACCATTCTAATTAAGCGCATGCTTATAAGCGTGACGTTTAAGCATAAAATTACAAATTATATGAATAGATCGGCAGACGGCAGTCTGCACGATAACCTACCGGTAAAATAATCTGCAGTGGCCTATCCTAAGTCTCTGTTTAGCAAAGGCCTCATTCATTCTTGTAAACACACTAGGCAACAAAATCTGCTTAAATGTTGTCACAATCATTGGTTTGAAGTGACAACTTTAACTATGTTTGTGTCTCAAGTCGGTTTAAGTCGACTTGAGGTAAAAACAACTTCAAGTGACTTCTATCTACAAAATTCGACTTAGGGTCAGTTGCGGTGAGCAGAAACGACCCGACCCGACTTGGGATGGCCAAGTCGACTGGGGTCGACTTATTGGGGTCGACTCCCAGGTCTACCAACGACCTCATATATATTACTAGACAGAGCTTCCTTGGTTGAGCTGCCCGTTGGCGTTGAAACAGCGGAGAAACAAGAGTATAACATGTAATTTTATGTGTCCAACTTGCGGTCTATTTTTAGATCAACCGTCACGAAAGAACCAACCAATCACAGAAGACGATTCATCGTATTTACGTTTGCCAGTGGAAACTAGTAATAATAAATTTTACCTGATCACGACTTTCCAATTATTTACAGCATTAATACTCAATCGAGAATGTCACTAAACGCGCCCAACCGTTAGATTAAATGTCCATAAGGTTTACTGTCTAATGATGAAATGTAATTTGTATTCATGCATGTTGCCTCAGCTTGGTTCTTTCATGAACTGTGATTGGTTGAGCTAAAAATAGTAGTGACCCACCGGCTTGGTCCGAACCTACGATGACGTCATTGTAGACTGATTGTCAATTTGTTTGTTGCCTTGAAACGAGTCGATTGAAATTTATTTTGAGAAGTCGACCATTGAGAGAGTTGAGACATTTTGGAAAGAAAATCTTCTAAATTCGTTAATAAACAGAAGCATAAAATTTCAATTCGACGAAAGAACTGCACAGTTTGAAGGGACATTTCCACAGGTAGGCCTAATTGAAAATCGACCATGCAAAAGTCCATCTAAACTACTCAAATCCATTTAATCTATATTGTTGTTGTTGCTGCTGCCTGCGGAGAGGGAGGAAGAAGGAGAGGACGCCCAAGAAGGAGGTGGATGGAAGAAATACACGAGAGAACGAAGATGAACTTGGAAGAACTGAGAAACGCGACGGAAGATTGTAGCAAGTGGAGAAGGTTGACCATGGCGGTCGCTAAGATTCAAAGAATCGACGGCACAAGGTGAATTGAAAATCATCGAATATTTCGATCGGTTCAGCATTAGTCTAGGTCTACTTATCATTGACTACAATCATAAATCAACGTCTGACCCCCACCCGCCGTTATTTTTCAGCAATTCTCACACTGATCGGAACCCAAGCGCATCGTTAATGGTCAGGTTAGGCGTCGTGAGAGTCGGTTGGGATCAGGTTACGAGTCCCCCAATGCTGAAATTATGCGGCATTTATGCCATTGTTGTTTCTGTTTTTGTTGTTGTTGATATTGTTGTTGTTGCTGCTGCTGCTTTGTTGTTTCTGTTGTTGTTGTTATTATCTAAATCTCTGAAAGAACCCAAAATCGTTAAGAGCCAGCTGCGATCCACTTTTCTTCAGTGGTGCAGAGTATTTGCGGTCGAAACTGTTTGGCGCTATAGAAATGTTATTTTGTTAGAGCAATGAACAACTCCGGCGGTTGCGCTGTAGGCCTGCACCAATTCTCAGGGTATCGACCGTTATAGACTGATTGTGAATTTTTCGTCACATAGGATTATTATTAAATTTTATGCGATGAACATACATCATTAAGCATTTACGGCACGATTTGCATGCTTTACAAAGTCTCACAGATTTAGATATTTTTACAGACTGTCGTATTATCCTACTATCCAAGTAGGATAGTAGGCCTACTTTATGGTCGTGCAATCATTATTATTTTGTTTTTTGTCTTTGGCCGTTGATAGCACCGCTCATCAATAGGCCGTAGCCTAATGCAAAAAAGATTATTATAGGCCTACGTAGGCCTACGCATCTTTCACTTCTCCAGCCATTTCGTAACCTACGGTTACCCACCGCAATTTAAATTCCCTTCAAGCTCATCTATAATCTATAGGCCATTATCAGTCTTTGTGCCACCAATTATTGTCACCAATTTTCCTCCTTTTCAGGAAATCTTATCGTGCAAGGCTGTTTTTAAGGAATTTTCAGAACAGCACGGCCATTCCTATTCCTTCATATTCTCCATGGTAAATTATTCCCAATCGGATGACAATGACCCTTTTCTATGACTTTTTAGCTGCAAAAGTCCATCTAAACTACTCAAAACCATTTAGAAATGCGCACATTTTGTGTAGAACTGCACGTTAAAAAGCCCCGTTATATCGTGATCAAGCTTTCCGCATCTATCCTATATAGGCCTACGGTAGCCTTCTTCTTCTTTAGTTCTCTGCCGTCAGGCAGGTTCATATGTCCAATGACGCCACGCGTATCTGTTCTGTGCATCCTCCTTTAGTCTTCTGTAACCATCCTTTGCCATCATCCAGTCCAGTAGCATTGTTCTTGGTCTTCCTCTTGTCTTTTCCCTCCATTCTTCCTTCTATAATGTCCCTTACTATGGAGTCGCTCCTCAGGACGTGGCCAATCCAGTTTCTCTGCCGCCTCCGTATTGTCTCCATCATTGACACGGTAGCCTACCGCCTTCCAATTTCTCTTGACCCAAGCACAACCCACAGTAACAACCAACAGCTCCATTGTCTCTTTCTCCCTTTGACTTACCTGGAAAATAAATCTACTCCTTCAAACAGTAGAGACCATCCGTGCATGGAGACACACCCACTGCCTTAAGGCCTTGACGTAGCGCTCATGAATAATCCAGTAGGACATGAATAATCCATGAATGTACCACACACTTAGATTTTAAATAACGATCTTTGTGCTCTTAATTGGAGGCGCCTTTGAGGACGAAATCTCTCAAAAGTTTCTGCATAGCCGATGATTTGAACCATGGACCTAAAGACTTGCAGTTCAGGACATTAAGTTAACCACCATGTAGTAGGTTTACCGCCGTTATTATAATATTCATAAAATCTGACAATGGTACAAAAACTTTTACTATAGTCTACACTTAAGCTTAGTAGTCAGTGTTATTTGGTTCGATGAGGACCATTCTCGTAATGCTTCCAGCGATTAAAATGTAATAGCGTCAAGTAGTAGACTCTAGTTATCTGCAGTTAGATCTATATATGCTAAAGATGTCTTGTATCGTCATAGTCTGTAGTCCACAGTTCTCTCAACAAATCCACAATGGCTGTCCGAATGCTAAAATGTAATAAAACGTGTTTGCCTATGTTTAGAATTATAAACACGAGTCTCTTAAATCGTCATTTAAGCGCTCAGTAACATTCTCATCTAAATGTAATTATAAGTCTCTAAAATTTCTCAACGCTACGCAAAAGCTGTGGTGGGGAGAACAGCGACCAATTCAAGTTCAAAGGAACCGCGACCTTTGGTGGGTTTTAGTTATGCTGCAGGTATGAATTCAGAGACTGAAGTGCCACGCGGGAGAGATAGCCTAGCAGTGTCCGTAATCTCTTAATAAAAATGGTCTGGACCGCAGGTTATTCATTTTTAGATGCGGACTGTTAGACAGCATCGGATATCCAAAGCATTCGAACTAAGACAGGAGCGAATTGCAACATAATAAATATAGCAAATGTAACCTTTTCTATTAGTCTAAGTATGTACACTGAATAATATTATCGTCAAAATAGCTGTTTCATCTACCAATACTTTTTGTTGAAACAATATTCACAAATCCGACTGTCTTTATTCGGCGAGTCTCCAACAGTTGGCTGCTTTATATTTTTTGTGTCCACTAGTTTAATGGAATCTCTCTCGATGGATGATCGAGGCTTTGACGAGATAGCTTATCAACAGACTTGCGACACAATGATTATTATTGGTAACGCTTTCTCTGTTTCAGCTGGGACTGTTGGGCATGATGAAGAGGATATAGTGTTAGAGGCTTCATTGTTATTGACCTCGGCTTAATATGACGGTAGATGGCCGACTCATCTCCCACCGACTGTTTATTGTCAGCCGACTCATTACACCCGAGTTGAGTATGGGACACTATAGTGGTGCAGATATCCAGGAACAAATGTCTGCTCTGACGAGGATTTGAACCGGGCACCTTGCCCTGTCGGTGGGCAGTCTGGAACCACTACTCTATAACGCTCTCTTACTACATTGTCAACTGCAGAATCCTGGAGCCTGTTGACAATCTGGTCCAGTTGCTTCGTGACTTTTCTCAGCTGATGGAAATAATTCTTTCTCCATCTAACAACCAGAAGAATTATTCTTCAACAGCTGCTGCATGGTCGATGTATTCTCTCTCGCTTCCGCTGTATTGCCACCACTCTTGGCAGCTTTTGAAAATTCCTTCTTTGTGCTTTGAAATAGCGTCTAATAGTATTCAACAATTCCTTTGAGTTTTTTTATTCTTTGTCGTTGTCGTATTTGAAACCAAACCTTGTCTCGATCGATCCTTCGACGCATCTCCATGAGTTTCTTGTTCAGTTTATGAAACTAGCCTACAATCCTCGTCACTTTTTCTTCGGAAAATACAACTCCAGGGTCTCAAATCCCCCCCCCATTTCTTTTACTTGCAATTGAAACTTTTCTGACAGTAGTCACTTTAGCCAGTCACTCGCTTCTCGTTTCGGGCGTGGACTCCTATCAAACTGTCCACTGATCCTTCTCGACGTTTATATGCTTGCATGTTCCGTCGAGTAAATTCCTAAATTCGATTTGACTTCCGTTATCATTGTTGACATTAACATTCTAATGGTCTTCCTCGTTCGAATCGTCGAGGTATCAGTAACTCTTGCTTTGGTTTGTAAAGCCATCAGTTGTTTTGGTTTGTAAAGACATCAGTTGTTTTGGTTTGTAATGGCATCAGTTAGATTGGTTTGTAAAGGCATCAGTTATATTTCTTTTGTAAAGGCATTCGTTATGTTGGTTTGTAAAGGCATCAGTTATGTTGGTTTGTAAGGCATCAGTTGTTTTGGTTTGTAAGGCATCAGTTATGTTGGTTTGTAAGGGCATTACCTGCGTTGGCTGTAAAGCCATCCATAACCTTTTCAAATTGCATGGTATTGGTTGTGCGCTTTTCAATCTGCTATCGCAAAAGCGTTCTACCGTGTTGACATTCAGTTCAGAAAGGTCTTCATCGTCAAAATAATGTCCTATGTGCTTCAGACGTATTGTGTCTTTCGAAGTCTTTTATCACGACAATTCGGTGGAAATGTTCGATATTCAACTCTGCAGGAATTAATCTTTCAATAGATTTCCAGATATATCCGAAGTCATTGTGATCGCGGCTTCTGAACCCAGGTGGGTCATCTGACGAACTGGGATCATTTTGTTTCAATGCCACACTGGCTCGGCTGAGAGGGTGTCGATTCAATAATGCCGGCTTCACTTGAAGATGTTCAGGTGATTTGGGGTAACTATTCAGCTTCGCTGGTATCATTCAATGGCTTTCAGGTGATTCGGGGCAAATATTTAACCCCAATGGCGTCATTTGATGACTTTCAGACAATTCATTCCCGCTGGTAGCTTTGATATGATTCAGCGTCGTTCTGAAGTCTGTTCACAGGGTCTCGGACGCCAAGGTCACGTTTTGACACTGCATGGATCTCTCAGCGACTGTCTAAATTGTTTCGAAGTCTTTTCACATTGGATTTCGACGGAAATCTAGGTCGCAACATTGCTTACAGGACTCAGACATGGTCAGAGGATGGGAGGGGGTCTAGGACGACGTATCCAAAGACTCAGCGTTCAGAAGAGAAGAGGCCGAATTGGGCAGTGGACTCTTCCGGTGTGCTTGCTTTGTTAGCGGGGCGTGGCCTACGACGTTCGGGGTTGGTCCCCCCGACGTGTGGTTCCTGATCATCGGTCCCCCACGTGTCGTCGTCTGCTTCGTTTGGGTGACCACCTCCGATTCGGCTGAGCTGCTCCGAGAGATGCACACCTCCTGGGTCCCCGTCGATCCATTGCGGGAGAGAGACGCTTGCGGTGACCGACGCTGCGCCTCTTCCACGGGAGGAGGACCCCCTCGGTGGTCGGCGGCCGCAGGTGGAGGGACCGCGGCTGCCGTTCGAGGGTGACCGGGTGACCGGAACGCGCCTTGGCGTGCTGGGACCGGCGGCGGGAGAGGACCAGGGTCCGGTTGAAGTCCAGCCAGGTGGACGTGGTTGTCGGACGTTGGGTAACCGAGGTTCTCCGTTGTGACGTGATTGTTGGAGTCGGTTGGGGGTCGACCGGTCAGGCGCAATGGTTCCTGGGATGTTGGGGGTGGAGCAGAGGAAGGAGGAGGAAGGACCGTTGTACTGTCCGTTTCAGACTTCGGTTCAACACCTGAAGACGACATTCAACGCAAGTCAGAATAATTAAGGTAGTTAAATGGAAGCAACATCAAACAAGGAATTTGAAATACTTTGGTTATACATTGTCAGGAAAAGTGAAGACTGGTTGGAAACATAGATAATACAGAGTTCAACAGCTGAATCGAGAGCACGTGGAAGACCACGAACAACCTGAGTTGACCAGGGTGAGAATTGCCGGGGGGGTTGGGGGGTTTCGACCCCCCAGTCTTTCTTAGAGCCCCATGTTAAAGTATGTTTTTTACACCCCAATTCCAAGTGGATAATGGTCCAACCCCCCAGTTATTTTTCCACAATTCTCACACTGGAGTTGACAACATTGTGTCTTGGACAGGTTTGATTTTACTGAGGACGACAGAAGCAAGATACATTTGGAGAAGCCAATTTTCGGATCGAAGACGGACAAAGACAAGACAAAGGAGGGTTTAGACGTTACTGTTAGGTGAGGGAGTGCTATTAATTCAACGCAAGGGCTGAGGTAAGAAATGTGCGCGTCATAAGTTTAAGGAAGGTGCACAGCCTCACAGGCTAGGGAAAGCAAGACAGTTAGGTTACCACCAGTATTAAAGAAGGAATGGTGTGCATTAGGCCTAAAAAAATAATGACGTGTTTCCGGTAACAGAGGTTTAAAAAACTGGGTAGGTAGGTAGGAAAATATTTTAATTTTGTTGAAATATATTTATACACTGGCTACCCGAAAATTGTTGCCGCTGCCCTATTTTTGCACAAATTAAGATACACGATGCAACGAAGTAGGCTACGCGTTCTAAGCGAGTATAAAATGCCTATTTGCAGAATGTCTGTTCCTACAAACTGCTCTAGAAAACAATCTTATTAATTTCATTTTGTTGACGTCTTTTCTGGCAAGGTGGAGTGGGGTGGGAAGAGGAAGATGAGTGCGAATATCAGTCGTTGGAGACTGGCAAAGCCAGTGAGTATTCACCACTAGAGATTTCTCGAATTCTTTGTTCCCCAGTCACTTGATTGTTATAATCAACGGACCAGTGTGAGAATTGTGGAAAAATAACTGGGGGGGTTGGACCATTATCCACTTGGAATTGGGGTGTAAAAAACATACTTTAACATGGGGCTCTAAGAAAGACTGGGGGGTCGAAACCCCCCAACCCCCCCGGCAATTCTCACCCTGCAACGGACCCTTGTATACCGGTACCTTGAAAGACAACTGTTGTTTACGAAGGTCTGCCTTGGTGAATGCTATACTTATAATGTCCCAATTCTACCTATGGTACACGGAAGGAAATGTCACTGTACTATGTCAATACGAATGAAAACTTTTTACAAAAGTAATCGAATCGCGGCAATAAAAGTGCGTCGGTCTGGTCGACGGAAACACAACGTCATTTTTTACGCCTTGTACGAATTTAGGGTTGGCGCACAGTGCACCGTACACCGCAGGCGATGTAGGACTAGGCAGCTAGGCTTAGGCCTATATGTCCAGAGCTAGTACTAAAGAAGGGAAAGGTGCATTAGAATTTTCATGATGATGATTGGGAGCGTTGGATGTAGACTGTTGAAGCCTTTTGTGGATTTTAATTAGGCCTATATTTATTATTAATATTACTACTATTATTAGTCCATTATTACTTGTGTGCGTGACTCAAGACAATTAATCGCCTTCTTATATCGGACTTATTTCTCGAATAATTATTATTATTATTATTAACCTGATTACGGCTTCGTCTCGGAGTGCCATCGGTCGATTCTTTTGGCAGTTGACATTTAGAGTTAGAATTAGAATTAGAATTAGAGTTAGAATTAGAATTAGAGTTAAAATTAGAATTAGAGTTAAAATTGGAATTAGAGTTAAAATTAGAATTAGATGTTGAATTAGAGTTAAAATTAGAATAAGAATTAGAGTTAAAATTAGAAATAGAGTTACATTTAGAATTGGAATTATAATTAGAATTAGAGCTAAAATTAGAATTAGATTTAGATTTAGATTTAGAACTGCCCTTTTTGTACAGTTAAAATTAGAATTGGATGTTGAATTAGAGTTAAAATTAGATGTTGAATTAGAGTTAAAATTAGAAATAGAGTTAAAATTAGAATTGGAATTATAATTAGAATTAGAGTTAAAATTAGAATTAGATTTAGAACTGCCCTTTTTGTACAGAACCGCACATTAAAAGCCCTGTCATTATAAGAGGATTGGCTAGTCGTTAAATTTTTGTCTACGTCCGTTTCATTTTCAATCGTAGATATCACGCCACTTCCAAATTTGCCATCGTTGGGGTAAGATCTTTGTGCTCAAGGAGGCGCCCTTCGGTACGAAACCTCGAACAAGGTTTCCGCCCATAGTCGGAGGATTTTAACCTGGGCCTAATATTAGCAGTTAAGGAACTTAAGGACATTTACCACCACGGGCGCCGTAGCTATTTTCGGGGGGAAACAAAATGGCGGCGGCTACATGTCTTGGACTGCAGATATTTTTGCGGGGTGGGGGCGGGGTGTGAAATAGGCCTACGATGGCCACAATGAAAATTGTTGGCAAATGCTTGAAGATTATAAAGTGGGAAATTAAGAGCATGAATTTCTAAATGCAAATTTCTCAGCTTCTCTTTGTCTTTCATTATTGCTTTTATGAGAAGAAATTTGCTGAAACCAGAAAATATTTAGTTAAGGAATAGACCTTAATTAATTTTACATGGGTTGGCAAATGTTCCATCCTGTTGGATTGCGCGCGCGCCCATGATACCCTATCTATAATTATATATAATAATTATTATGTATATTATATATATAAATATATATATATAAATATAGGGAAAGAGGGTGGAGCGGAAGGGGATGGAGGTGAGGAGGGTTTGGAGGAGAAGAAGGTGGATGGAAAGAGGTTGGAGGGGAAGAGGGTTTGGAGTGGAAGAGGTTGGAGGGGAAGAAGGTGGATGGAAAGAGGGTGGAGGGGAGGAGGTTGGAGAAACCTAATGTCAACGAAGTTCCGAGCACGTAACAATGAAACGTGAGACGCTCGAAGTGGATCTAATTATAGAATTGATCCATATTTTATGTATCATGGATGCGACGGTGTGTGTGCGCGTGTGCGTGTGCATGTGCTTACCTATCTCTCTCTCCCTCTCTCTCTCTCTCTCTCTCTCTCTCTCTCTCTCTCTCTCTCTCTCTTCTTATGTCTCTTTCTTTCTCGGACTCTGTCGTTGTCTGTTTATTCTTGTACCTGTCTCTATCTCTGTCTCTCTCTGTCTCTCTCTGAATCTCTCTCTCACTCTCTGTCTCGGTTTCCTCGTCTGTCTGTCTTTCTTGTCTGTCTGTCTCTGTCTCTCTTCGTGTTCGCCTTGTATCCTGCTCCTACATGTATGTCAATGTGCGTGTCTGCTCGTGTTTTCCTGAACGTGTCATCGTCTCTCTCTCTCTCTCTCTCTCTCTCTCTCCCTCTCCCTCTCCCTCTCCCTCTCCCTCTCCCTCTCCCTCTCCCTCTCCCTCTCCCTCTGCCTCTGCCTCTGCCTCTGCCTCTCCCTCTCTGAATCTCTCTGACTCTCTCTCTCTCGGTTTCCCCTTCTGTCTGTCTTTCTTGTATATGTCTTGTCTGCCTGTCTCTATCTCTTTTCTTGTTCTTGTTCGCCTTGAATCCTGTTCCTACATGTACATGTATGTCAATGTGCATGTCAGCTCGTGTTTTCCCGAACGTGTCATCGTCTATCTCTCTCTGTCGGTGCAGCCCCAAGTGTGCGTGTGTGCTTATTCGTGTGTGGGCACGTGTTGCGTATCTGTGTGTGCTTGTGTATCTGTCTGTGTGTTTGTGTGTGTGTGCGTGTGTGTACCTGTGCGTGTTTCTGTAGCTTTGCCTGTTCTGCCTCTTTGTGCATTCATTACCTGTGAACAAAATCTGCGTGTGGCACCATTTCCTTATATACTCTCCCTCATCTGCTTTATTCAGGTGTGTAGTCGTCGTCGTCTTCGTAGGCATAACCGACCTCCACACCCCGTGCATGTGCCGACGCTCAATGCGCGTGCTGCCGTCATACTATTATAGTAACTCATAGCCGGATGTATCCCCGCGTGGTTCGTCTTACGGAAAGTTAGGATATCTTGACTTACTGCTGCACCTGTATTTAGTGCACCTGAGTGAGAGACTACTGTGTGCAGCAGCAGTAGCAGCAGCAGCAGCAGCAGCAGGTGATTAATCATACCTGAGGTCTCCAGGTAACCGGTGTATTTGGCGTCTGGCATCGAATGCTGCTGAAGCATGTGCTGGAGATGAAGAAGGTGTGCTGCGTTGTCAAACAGGTTTCTGTGTCGAATGAAATTGAGATGGAGGCGGTCGATGATGACGACGACGGTTGTGATGCGACGAGGAGCAAGGACGGAGGACAGCGTTCGGGGATTTGCACAGAAATTCGATCGGGCATTGTCTACTCTTCTACTCCCCCCACTCATTCAATCTTCCCTCCTCTGCTCTGCTCTCCTCTCCTCTCCTTCCCTCTCCTCTTGTCCCGTCTCCTCTCCTCTCTCTTATCCTATCTTATCTAATCCTATTCCCATCCCATATATAGCATGGCATAATTATTATGTAATATAGTATAGTATAGTGTAGTGTATGTAGTGTAGTGTAGTGTAGTATAGTATAGTATAGTATAGTATAGTATAGTATAGTATAGTATAGTATAGTATAGTATAGTATAGTATAGTATAGTATAGTATAGTATAGTATAGTATAGTATAGTATAGTATAGTATAGTATAGTATAGTATAGTATAGTATAGTATAGTATAGTATAGTATAGTAGAGTATAGTATATTATAGTATAGTATAGTATAGTATAGTATAGTATAGTATAGTATAGTATAGTATAGTATAGTATAGTATAGTAGAGTATAGTATATTATAGTATAGTATAGTATAGCATAGCATACTATATAGCAAAGCATAGCATATCATGACAGCATAGTACAGCATAGTTTGGTTTGCGTAGCATAGTATGGTTAACAGAGCATAGTATAGTATAGTATATAATATATATTATAGTAGGCCTATAGCATGTATTAGTGTTGTATGGGATAGCATAGTGTAGTTCAGGATAGTGTGGCAACTGTGGCATAGTATAGACCAGTATAGTTATGTTATTGTATGGTCGTAGAGTAGTATTCTATTGCATAGTATTGCGCTGTATTATTTAGTATTGTATTGCATTGCATTATATAGTTATGATATAGTATTGTATTGTATTGCATTGTATTGTATTTGAAAGCATTACCAATTCGATTGAGCTTTGTATGTTCGATGATCGGTTGTGGTAGTTTGCCAAATGCGTTCATCCTTCGACCCGGTGGTCCATGGTCCTGGGTCATGGTCGACCCGAACGGTCCTGACCCGGGTCCGTCCTTCTTCGTTCCAGGTCCCTTGGGTCGCACCGATTCGACAGGGAGCACCCTGCGCCTCTTCTTCGGCAGCTTCGCCCGGGCCTTCGTATGCGAGTAGAAGAGAGCGAAGTTGCTGACGATGACTGGGACGGGCAGAGCGATGGCCAGGACACCCATGACGGCGCACAGAGACCCGATGAACATCCCAGCGTAGGTCTTGGGTGCCATGTCTCCGTAGCCCACGGTCGTCATGGTGATGATCGCCCACCAGAGGCCAACAGGGATCGACGTGAAGCTGTTGTTCGGGTTTTCCTGGGTCCGCTCAGCGTAGTAGATGAGGCATGCGAAGATGACGATGCCGAGGACGAGGAAGTAGATGAGCATGAAGAGTTCGTGGGCGCTGGCCTTGAATGTGTGGATGAGGATCTTGAGTCCAGGGGAGTGGCGGGTGAGTCTGAAGAGACGCATGATGCTCAGCAGGTTGAGCAGGTCCGTCACGTCACTCTCGACCTCCAGTTTTCTTACGACGACGTTGACGAAGAAGGAGAGTGTGGCCGTGAAATCGATGAGGTTCATTGGAGTTCGGATGAAGACGAACCTAACAGCAGCAGTAGTAGTATGTGGAAGAGATAGAGAGAGATGGACACCACGTTTATGGATATACTAGCTGAATTACCCGGCGTTGCCCGGGAAATATAAGTTTTTGTCCACAGCCCCCGTTCCGACTTCACCATTCTGACCCCGCCTTCCATCGACCCCCGCGTTAAGGAGAAGTAACGAGCCTCTCCGCTAGGTGTACAGGTCTGGTCGATAATCGAAGAGCAAAACCCGTTAAGTCCACTCGACACGTAACCGAGAAAAACGACTTTTTCTGAAAAGATACTACCATTCAGCGCAACGTGCTTTTTTCAGAAATTGTTCTTTGCCACTTAGATAAAGGAAGTTTTTTAAATCTACGCTTTTTTATTCCGATTATTTGCAGTTATATTCGCATTATTTACGTCCACAACATTTTTGCTACGCGGTTTGGCGAGATGTGACGTTAAGATTTGAGCTCAAAATAATGACGTCATGAGTTTAGTGAACATAATTATGCCGTGTCTAATATATCGTTTTTATAACAGCGAAATTTAAAATTTGGAAAGATTTTTGGATCGCGATCTTTATGATTTTCTCGTGTGGATCAGAAGAAAAAAGCCGAGAATAATTCTCGCAAATATTTTCGATAGAAGTAAATATCACGTGACCTCAAACCGTCATACCATTGGCTGTAGTTCTCTGGTAAACAATGGAGGCGATCAACGTGAATGGATTTTGAATCGCTTATCGCGTGCAAGTTTAAATGTTGACATCTCGGGACTTATAAAGTGAATTGGCAGCCGAAAATAGTGGCGTTTAACTCCAAATGTGGGTAAGAATCGATTGCAAAAATTTTTTTTAAACGAATCGCTGTAATTTCCGAGTAGGCCCCCGGACAAAATTCATTGTCACACACACAGAAGGACAAACTTTGAGCTTTATATTAAAAGATATATATATATATATATATATATATATATATATATATATATATATATATATATATACACCACTTATGAGGATCAACCAATCAACAAACCAATCAATAAATAAATCAATCGATCAATCAATCAATCGATCGATCACCCAATCAATAAATCAATCAACCAATCAATAAATCGATCAACCAATCAATCAATCAATAAATCGCCCAACTCGTTAATTAGAAATACTAAACTGAAACAGACGAACCTTAAAAAACTTTTTTTATTGAAGGACACTATTTTACTGAGACTGCCACAACGCAAGGACGAATGTTATGTCAGTAGATGTGCGTATACAGAATGATGACTATGATAATGATACTGATTTTTAATATTGCTACTTGCAACTATTTACTGCTGTTAATAAGCTTACTACTGCTACTGCCGCTGCCTGCTGTTGCTCCTCCTCCTCTTGCTGCTGCTGCTGCTGCTGCTGCTGCTGCTGCTGCTGCTGCTGCTACTACTACTACTACTACTACTACTACTACTACTACTACTACTACTACTACTACTACTACTACTACTACTACTACCATGGGCGCCCGCACACAGGGGCAAGGGGGGGCACTTGCCCCCCCCTGGAAAATTGACACTCATGTTTTAACTACTACTTTTGGTTTTTAACAAATATCTTTGCCTTAATGCACCAATGATACAATTTATACAGACAGTAAAAGTAAGAAATCTACATTTACAGATCTCTATAGAAATAAACATGCCCTTATAACTTTCTGCCTTGCATGTTCAAGCTCTTTCAAAAAACTGTAACAATGACCATTGGCTTTCAACCTTCCTGCAGGCGCCCATGCAAACAGCAGGCCTATCGATTATGGCCTACTTGAGTGGAATTCAGCCGTAGTGCAGATAATGACAACTGCAAAAAATTAAATACAAATGCAAAAATTTGAAAATTTCTCAAAGTACACTGAAGTTACATCAGGGAGATTTACTTATTCACCAGCATTGTAATTATATAAACCAAGTCTGCTATAAGCCAGGCTCCATTTTGTCCATTTTGGAAGCTGCCAGTACAGAATCCAGGGAGGTTAAACTGTAGATAAACTTGGTTCTGGTTATCACGCCTCAGGATTTACATCTAAAACTGACAAAGAGATCTTTTCAAAAGAATTGATACCCACACTCATCTGATCCTCGGATCCTCCACCTTCCTAAACGCCACCCGCATTATCAGCTGCTCTGGCCCTCTGGCTACCATACTCGGACCTCCTTCTGCCTACACTTAATTTGGAATAGGCTTCTGACTCGATGCAGCACACGTGAAAATGCTGGTGCCCTGCGATTGGCTTTCGAGTGGCGCTTTAGAAGCAGCTAGAGGAGCACTTGCCCTTTGAAAACTGACATCTATTTTTTTCATTTATTCATTTGTTCATTCTATGGACTTATATAGCGCACTTTTAGGAAGCAACTTTTTAACATCTGCTTTTTGATTTTTTACAAATTTCTAAGAAACCTATATATTCATATAAAAAATTATACACAAAATGAAACTGAGAAATTTGCATAAGAAACCTTTTAGAAAAATACCCGTATTCTTATAATTTCCAGCATCGCATTTTTTAAGCTCTTGCCACTAAAAAAATTGGTGACAATCGTAAAAATTTTGCCCCCCCCTGCAAAAATTTCTGCGGGCGCCCATGACTACTACTACTACTACTACTACTACTACTACTACTACTACTACTACTACTGCTACTGCTACTACTACTACTACTACTACTATTACTACTACTACTACTGCCTACTACTACTACTGCTACTACTACTGCTACTACTACTACTACTACTGCTACTACTACTACTACTACTACTAAACTTCTACTATTACTACTACTGCTACTGCTGCTGCTGCTACTACTGCTACTATATACTGCTGCTACTACTACTACTACTGCTACTACTACTACTACTACTACTACTACTACTACTACTACTACTACTATTACTACTACTACTACTGCCTACTACTACTACTGCTACTACTACTGCTACTACTACTACTACTGCTACTACTACTACTACTACTACTAAACTTCTACTATTACTACTACTGCTACTGCTGCTGCTGCTACTACTGCTACTATATACTGCTGCTACTACTACTACTACTGCTACTACTACTACTACTACTACTACTACTACTACTACTACTACTACTACTACTACTACTACTATTACTACTACTAAGCGCTCTCAATACGATTGACTCCGATGATGACGATTATATTATTAGACTCTGTTACTAAATATTGTTGTTGTTTTTGTTGTTGTTATGAATCGATTTGTTAAGTGCATCGTAAATGGTACCCGAAAAATAATTGATAATATTTGCTTCTGGAGCGACAGCGTTTGTCTCCTCCTGCACTAGACACGGGCGCAATACAAATTCTGTAATCATGTATGGATGAATGGTTTGGATATGTAAATTATGTGTGTATGCACTATGCATGTATCTTCAATCATTTCAATGCAATGCAACATAAGGCTACACTACACGATTCAGTAGCTGTATATAAGAAAATGAGGGCGCTTCTCAACTATGGCTCTGCTGTGAGTATAGCGCTTTTGAATGTCTACATTAGATTAGATTAGATTAGATTATAAGCAGATCATATTGCATTTTAATTAGATTAGATTAGATTATAATATAAGCAGATCATATTGCATTTTAATTAGATTAGATTAGATTATAATATAAGCAGATCATATTGCATTTTAATTAGATTAGATTAGATTATAATATAAGCAGATCATATTGCATTTTAATTAGATTAGATTAGATTATAATATAAGCAGATCATATTGCATTTTAATTAGATTAGATTAGATTATAATATAAGCAGATCATATTGCATTTTAATTAGATTAGATTATAAACAGATCTTAATGCATTTTAATTAGATTAGATTATAAGCAGATCATAATGCATTTTAATTAGATTAGATTATAAACAGATCTTAATGCATTTTAATTAGATTAGATTATAAGCAGATCATAATGCATTTTAATTAGATTAGATTATAAACAGATCTTAATGCATTTTAATTAGATTAGATTATAAGCAGATCATAATGCATTTTAATTAGATTAGATTATAAGCAGATCATAATGCATTTTAATTAGATTAGATTATAAGCAGATCATAATGCATTTTAATTAGATTAGATTATAAGCAGATCATAATGCATTTTAATTAGATTAGATTATAAGCAGATCATAATGCATTTTAATTAGATTAGATTAGATTAGCCTATATTAGAATATAAGCAGATCATATTGCACCTGTTTGGAGCAACGATGAAGCGAATGAAGATCGTGATGGTGAACCATGCATTACACAAATACTCAATGTAGAAGAAAGCCGGGTGGATGCGACTCCTTCGATAGTATGGGAGTGTCGAGACGGTCGTCCGTGGCGGTGGTGGGTCGGTGTCCAACGAACAGTTGTTGTTGGGGTCGACGGTTGGCGTCGCGTTTGCTGTTGAATTCGCCAGGAAGAAGTCTGGAGACGTCTTCAGACCGAAGCTGACGATGGAGAGGACGATGAAAAAGACGGAGACGACAGACACGGCCTGGAAAAGTGGAACAGCGTTTATGCAGGACCTTTCTTGGTTGGTGGGAGTTGAAGATGGGGATGTTGTTGAGGGAGAAGAAGGAGGAGGAAGTCGAGGAGGAGAATGAATAGGAGAAGGAGCAGATGCAAAGTGAGAAAGGAACGAAACCAAAGAAGAAGAAAAAGAAGAAGAAAAAGAAGAAGAAGAAGAGGAAGAGGAGGAAGACGAAGACGAAGGTGGAGGACTAGAAGGTATTGTATTGCGTATGACTATTTATTAAGCGCTTCTCACAGCAAAAGTCTTGCAGAAACGATCCCTGTAGGCCCCACAATTGACCCCGTGATGAAAAGCAGGATTTGAAGCGATGGAAAGAAGAAGAAAGACTACCAGAGAGGATGACGAAGCGAACTGATGAAGAAAGTCTATTCCATATGGGAATCTATATGCAGGCTAAAGATCTGGATTGAACCATGGCAGTCCTGATAGGCAGGGATAAAAGGAAAAGATGAAGATGAACAAGAAGAACAGAAGAAGATAAAGAACAAAAGAAGATGAAGAACAGAAGAAGATGAAGAACAAAAGAAGATGAAGAACAAAAGAAGATGAAGAACAGAAGAAGATGAAGAACAGAAGAAGATGAAGAACAGAAGAAGATGAAGGACAAAAGAAGATGAAGAACAGAAGAAGATGAAGAACAGAAGAAGATGAGGAACAGAAGAAGATTTCGACGAAGAAATGCGCGATGAAGACAACAAATTAATGGAGATCATGCTGTAGATGATTTCTAAAGATGACAGCCACGACAATGATGGAAATCTGATAAGCATCTGAAGAAGATGACAAGTTAGAGATAGACAGGATGACAAATAGGAGACAGATGCCAAATGAAGATGACACGACAGTTTCTTTAGTTATGCAGCGCCTTTTAACAAATAAAAGCTCTTTATTAAATATCCTGATGAATATTGCATGAATAAATGCATGCATAATTATAAGCAAACATGCAGATGATATTGTATGCTGACAACAATTCAGTAACCATGCCAATGGCTTAATGACAAATGTCATCAGTCATTGACGTAAGTCATGTCACATGCTGACTCGGGCAGCAGGGATGCGCGCGCTCTCACTTGGATGATATATCGACGCAAAAGCATAGGAATTACTGGACTCAATAAGAAAATACGTTAGGCAAATACAAAGACACACATACACACATACACACATAGACAGACAGACACCCACAATAGTCTGAGACACAGACATGCAGGCACACAGACATAGAGAGACAGGGACAGGCACAGAGATA
Organism: Lumbricus terrestris; assembly: GCA_949752735.1. Classification (NCBI taxonomy): domain Eukaryota; kingdom Metazoa; phylum Annelida; class Clitellata; order Crassiclitellata; family Lumbricidae; genus Lumbricus; species Lumbricus terrestris. The sequence goes on along the minus strand of OX457040.1, from coordinate 67,590,287 downwards.
GACAGGTAGAACACAATCATTCAGACAGACAGACCAATTTACAGACAGGCAGTTAGACAGACAGACACAGAGAAAGAGAGACGCATAGGAACAGACAGACACAAACGAACTAAGAGAGACAGATAGACAGACAGAAAGACACGGAGACACACACAAACAAACACACACAGCCAAACAAACACACAGAGAGACAAACAGACACAGACAAACACACACATACACGGAGAGAGAGACAAGCATACATGCAGACAGTCTTAGATCGATACATCCATTAAGTTGCGAATGTTACCAAATTGCGTGATGTTGCATTCGCAATGGAATTCCTAATATGATGGAAATGATATCTCGCATTAAGGCTCAATATAAATTGTCCTAAAGGTAAACTTTCCTCAACATAGATTCTCCTAAAGCTATAATATTTCCTTTGCATGAATTTCTCTATTCGGTAAGTTTTTCCTGAACGTAAATTATTGTTCTAAAGGTAATTTTTAGCATAAACTGTCCTGAAGGTGAGTTGTTCTTAATACCAATGGTATTAAATGAAGGTTTTCCTTAGCATTGCTAATAGTCCTAATAATAATTATTGTCCTAAGTTAAGTTATAAATATATTAGTTACCCGGTACCCAACTACCCATCTCTGATGTACAGTCGCTACTAGATATAAACGTTGTAAACAACTGCATTCGTTTACATAAATTTTACGCTACATATAAGGCTACACTGACATCCATATACATTCTTTACATTTACGTTTACATTTACACTTACCTTGGCAGTGGCGGATGAGTAGGGTTCGTCAAAGATTGCCCAGATCTTAGGTTTGAATGTCTGCCACCAACTCAGATTCCCGCTCATCATCTTATCCTCCAGTCCAAACCTCTTGAGAATATCCTCATTGGACAGCTTATCCGTATCGAGTTCCAGGCGATCTATGATCTGCAGCGTCTCTCTGGTATCCCTGTGGGTGGTGTACGTCATCCAGCAACACGGTTCCACCTGGTTCGAGTCCAGACCCCAGAACTCCAGTTCCTCCTCGAAAAGCGGTCCACAGACATCGGTGGGGTAGTGCAGCTTCCCCGTTCGGTAGTAGTTGAGTATCTGGGCGAAGACGCCGGGGTGTCGGTCGAAGAAGTATTCGTTGAGGACTGGGTCGTAGTTGGCGAGGGCTTCGGTGAGGCGGGACAGACGAGTGGCTGGGATCTTCTTCAGAGTGGCCTTGTACGTCTCGTGACGAATGCCACCGACGTTGATCGTTACTCGGTTCTCAGTGTCCGACATGACTACGGTCATCGATCGACCTACACAAAGGCACACACAGTCACATTGGTCATCGTAAGAGACACCTGAGAGCATCAGGTTGAAAGCTGTATCACGGCCAACTATAAGCAGGAGGTAAGTTTCAACAACTGACCAGTACAATAATTATTCTTAACTATCATTATTATTTTAATAATTTTATGTTACCATCATATCAGCTGCTCAAGACAGAGAAGGATGGAGGACCTGTATCGCCCAGTGTGCACGTAGCACGTGTAGGGACTAAGGTAAGGTCATATCATTACCAATATCATCATCATCGTCATCATTGTCGTCGTCGCAATCGTCGTCGTCAATGTTGCAATCATCATCGTCGTCATCATCATCTTCGTCGTCGTCGTCGTCATCATCATCGTCATCATCATCATCATCATCGTACCAAAAGTCTATTCCAGTTTTTTCCTCTCTGAAATTCCGCAACCGCTCCATAGTATATATGCTGAACTAACTATTCTTTCGGTAATGGAATGGTACTTCCAAAATATCTCCTCCACTTCGTTCATCCTCATTGACTCCCGCCTCTTCGCTTGCATTCTCCTCCGCATAGGCCTATAAAAGTTCCTCTCACGCCTGAAAACCGAACTCTTCCAGTCATCCTATCCCGATTCCGATTCCGCTTGGTTTCCACTTTCCACCACCATCATCACCGATTACCACCGTATCACCTTTCTTCACCATTCCCGATTTTTGACCTGGCACCGGAACGAGCAGGGCAGTTGGAACAAAGCTTTATTGACATAATAATGTTAAACCATTGAAGACAGTTTGTTGACTTTGATGTAAACAACTAGAGAAAAATTACATCGTATATTGAATACTAAATCGGAAGTCGGTCGAACTTATGAGACGTATGCGTCACTTTTAAAAGGTGTCCATTTATTTCGAACAGTTCGAAACGGTAGACCTACGTGATTAATTTAGTGTCCCCATATAGGAATATAATTATAGGCCTATATATTAGGGCATAGTGACAAGAAAGGATTATGTTTGGCATATATTAATTTGTTGCTCCTATGCATATGATAGTGTCTGGTATAGAAATTTTGTTTCTGACATGCTGTTTAACTTTGCCGCCATGGCCTTGAAGTTATTCAAGTATACCGCACTATTAAGCAATGCATTAACACTGCTGAAATTTGACTCTTTTCTTATCTGCAGTAGTAATTAGGCCTAAAAATGGGAATATTGTGATATTGTGAGCCACAATTTATGGCACGGCAGGTGAATTTGTTTGGCAATTCCGACATCTATGAGCTACAAACAAGGGGTCGTCCATAAACGACGTCAAGCACTTTAGGGCGATCCCCTTTGACCCCTCGTCACTTTAAAACAAAAGTCATATGATATCTAGCAATGGACCGTCACAAATCGTCATAGATGTGTGACCCTCTCTCCCTCCAGCTATGTGACGTCATTTATGGATGGTCCCCTATGCAATATTCTAACTTTTAAAAAATGAAAAAATCATTAAGGTTGAAAAAAACTTGTTGTTATTAATTACGCTTCACAAAATGTTCATATGCTGACAATGCGTTTCACTCATAATATATAGTTCACTCACTTTTTGTGGTAGGCCTATATTTGACCATGTTTTTTAGGGATCCGCGCTTTGTTCGAATGTGGACTTCTGTATAAGCTCTTTGTCACAAACTGACCTTGCTGTGTCTGCAAGACTGTAACAACTTTGACTGCATGCTTTTGGCATTGGTATTTTTTCAATATCTAACATACTGCCAATTTTAATGGATTCCTGAAGGTCATTTTTCTTAAACTTGCAAGTTATTGGAGGTTCAAGTTTGGAAAAATCCAACAAGTTAACTGGAATTCAATAGACAGTGTCTTCTAAATTCAGTTTTGGGATTGTGAATGTTCTAGTATAACTTGAAATGCTAATAGACAGCGATCAGTTTCCCTTGTTATTTTAATTTTTCTGACTACCAGTTCCGCATGTGTTTTTGATCAATCATTATATTCACATATAAGCATTTTCTGGGCAACCATAGTAGCCATTCTTTTGAATACATTCATCAAAAACGTTTCTCTCTAGGTATGGTAGGGAGCTGGATAAAAATAATGATGAACAGATAATATATGTCGTAACGTCAACTCATTGAAATGGAACATGCAAATGAACCACTGTCTTGCATGTAACTCCAGATTTCTTATTCCATTGTTCCAGCCATGCATTCTTGTATTTACCGCCGTTCCATCACAGCTAACAGCTATTATTGAACTGAAAGAAATATCATTGGGCAAATCAGACAAGAAGTCACGCAATGCTTCGAAAATTCCTGCGGTTAATCCACCACTTGGTGAAATATGCCCTATTCTCGAATCAAACATGCATGCTCTTCCATGATTTGATATTTATGACTGGAAACATACAGTATTACAGTTATATATGTCCCGCCATGAAAATATAATTCTGCAGCTTCACGCGTTTTATCCTCTTCCACCGGATAATGTTTTACGAAAGCTTTCTCTCTCTTCTCGCAATCTTTCAGTATAGCTGAAGTCGTCAGTAGTCACAATTTTATAGTCCACAAGTAGACCTACTTCTGTTGCAAGTGCGGCACCAACTGCATTGCAGAAACTATATCTGTCACATTCCCTTGACAAAGCTGGAGTGACTTGGTGTAGCGAGAGCATGTTTCTCCTTCAGATCGCATATAAACATAAATGATTCTGACGCTGTGGAATCGGAGTCAACTGTATCACAGCTGGAATAATTGTCTGGTGTATCATCTATACTTTACAATTACACAGTAATTGAGGTTTATAATACTTCTTATAATTATTCTCTTTTCTTATAATTATTCTCTTTCTTTTCTCTTTCTTTTCTGTCTGTTTCTCCATGACCAACGTTCTCTTGTTTGCACAGTGCGTTTTTTGCCATGGTTTGCAGTCGCGAAAGTAGACTAAACTTCAGGTGCTCGGCGGCAAAGTTAGATGCAAGAAATTTGATGCAATTTTTCTTCAGTTCTTTCATTTAGGACCTGGAGCAACCTTTTAAGTTATGCCAAAGTTAATTTTAAACGAAAACATATTTCTTGCTATACCCTACTATATATTATATACAATGGTGTCGTATTTCGAAGTCAATCGCGCCACTCGCCATAATTATACTTTCGCCTCCTCGTTGTGTACTGCAGGACTCTTGCAATCGTCGTTAAAAAACACAGATTTTTATCCAATTTATCTTCGACAACAATGTAAGCTTTAAAACCATCGACATCGAAAAGAAATGATATAATTTATGCTAATCAACATATTTCGTGTCTCAATTGGTCATAGTTTCCATATACCTGAGGCGTGATCCAAGGCCGTAGCCAGGATTTTATTTCGGGGGGTGTTTCACTCGCCAATTTCCCTTCCTAAAAAACTGATGACCTTTTTTAGTCATCCGACATATTTCGGGGGGTGTTTTCATGGCTTTGTTTCATGTTTTTTACATTATGTGCGCGTAAATGCATTATATTATTTTTCACATTTTCCATTTCGGGGGGTGTTCAAACACCCAAAACACCCCCCTAGCTACGGCCTTGGCGTGATCTAAACAGAGTCTGAGAATGGTCTAAATCAATAGCGCTAAGCTACCTCAATAACACTTATAACAATAAAAGAAATTGAGCCGTGGAAAGATTTATTTAAAAGATGAAGCATACATGTAGCTACATGATCGAGGTATTTGCTCTAAAATAGCGTGTGTGTTTGAGTTTGCGCGAACCCCACCACCTCTATATTTATACTCTGTGAGTGTAAGTCCCAAGACTATGGAAATGAGGAGGGGGACGCTAATCATCTTGGTCGTGACCCAGGATCGTTAGAACGCAAGTGACGGATTAAATGTCTGATCTAACCGAGGCAGGCGATATGTAAGCTATTTTTACGTCTGCTAGAAAATGCATGTGATTTGCATATTCATTTCGATTTGCATATTCATTTTAATTAGCATATTCGCATATTCATTTTTATTTGCATATTTATTTTCATTTGAATTTCGATTTTGATTTGTAGCCTATATTCGGCGAATAATGAAAACAACATACCAAACCCAAGCGAATATTATTCGCTTGGGTTTGGTATGTTGTTTTCATTACACAGACTACAGGACTGCCAAACTTTCGTTCATAGTTTTTTCAGGAACGACCCGTGCAAATTAAATCAGGCTATATAGCTCGGCATTGGGAACAACCTCTCCTCTCCTTTTGTCTCGTCTCCTCTCCTATGCTCTCCTCTGCTCTCCTGTGCTCTGCTCTCCTCTGCTCTCCTCTGCTCTGCTCTCCTCTCCTGTCCTCTCCTCCTATCTTCCCCACTCTTCTCCAATCCGAGCATAAACTGTGCTAAATGTTAAATGAAAGCTAAATCCTCTCTTTCTCCTCTTCGTCCCCCTCTCCCCTCCTTTCTTACTTAACAACTAAGCAATCTAACCATTTCAATCCCGGCCTTCCCTCTCCACCAACTCATCTCCATCCACAACTTCCTACCTCTGCTCCTACAGGATCATAGTAGCCTATACCCCACCGATGTAATTAGTCCACAGTCACCATTCGAAATTCAAAGACGGTCAGCTGTCTAT
>OX457040.1:67549390-67579390 GCA_949752735.1 Lumbricus terrestris | reverse complement strand
GCGTGTGTGTGTGCGTGTGTGCGTGTCTGTCTGTGTGTGTGTTTGTGTGTTTGTTTGTGTGTGCGTGTGTGCGTGTGTGTGCGTGTGTGTGCGTGTGTGTGTGTGTGCGCGCGCGCGCGCATATCTGCTTATGTGCGTTTTTACATGTACCTCGATGCGCAAGCCACTGTCTTATTGCACCTTGACTCTTTCAAGGCTTCGCTTCTGTCCAACTCTTTTACCCGACTCGCACAAACTAGATTTGCGATCCTATAAAATTATTATCGTCCTTGGCGATGTGAAAAACAAAGTAGTTCTATGCGACATGAAGATTGAAGAACTTCCTCTGCTTCAAACTGAAGCCGGTCAATTGTCCTCCGACAAAGTATTGCAAGTAATCTTTTGACAGCATTGAAAAGTGTTTCCCTGCAGGGCTTTTTTAACGTGCAGTTGTACACAAAATGTGCAGTTCTAAATGGATTTGTGCAGTTGAAGAAGCACTTCTGTACAGTTAAAACTAGCAAAAAATGGCCATTGTCCTCCGACTGGAAGTAATTTAACATGGAGGATGGGAAGGGAAAAAAGGGGTTGTGCAGTTCTAAAAATTCCCTAAAAACAGACCTGTTTCCCTGCATATTTTCTGAACATGGCATAGCATGTTTTATTCGTTTATCATCACAATAATTATATGCAGGTCGTAATATTTGCAAAAAGTCCATAGATTTGTTTGTTTACACGGGAGACCCGAATGGGTAAAAGAGTTCCTCAAGTCACGGCCACCCGAGATGATTTAGTTGAGAAAATGCAGCACTGTCAACTATGTTTGTGAATACTGGAATAAATAGAAATCATAGAACAGAATTTATAAACATAGCCTACAGGTTAAATATAAAAATTTCACTTAAGATTGAAGATACTCCTTCAACGCAATATTGAAATTCCCCCCCCCCCCTACAAAAGCTTCGACATTTGCCCTATTGATACACTAAACCCTGTTGCGGAAATCTCTCCACATAAGCTTAGTTTTTTATGTAGCCATAATATGCATGAAAACACTCGTGTAGCGCTACTTGTCACAAGAGCGCCCCGAAGTGGCTAATTGGAATCGGCGAATAAACGCGTCTTCACTCTTCAGATGAATCGGTAACGTTTCCCGAACTGTTAAAGATGTCGATCAGCGATCGTAGGCCTATATCCTGTAAACTACCACGACTTCTGTTAGCTACAGAATCATCTGAGCTTGCAGTCGTTCCAGGAATTGCGTCAAACTGACTTTTGTGTTAACATTTCAAGAAAGATATATATATATATAATATCACATGCACTTGAAATAGACTCTTCCTGTTATATTCTTATGGGACATTGGAGAATGTCCTACGTATACATTAATGTCCAATCATGAAGGAGTCTGTTCTATAAAATAATCTAACATGATTGATTAGCTGATTAACAGAAAGATTGATTGATTGCTTGATTGCTCGATTGCCTAATTGATTTATCGATCAATCAATAGACCAATCAACACAAAATCGATGCAAGATTCCTATTCAAATATCAGCCAGTAAGTAGGCTATATAGGCCAATTCATATGACATCTGTATCCGAAAGTTGTGCCTACACGGCATCATGTAGGCTACATGTAGATTGTTCCAGAGTGTAAGCTTTACGAAACCTGACAGAATAATTTCGAGGATACATTGCCCACAACAGACAACAGTCTCTTGTGGAATCTGTGTTGAAATCGTGGCTCAAATGTAAGCACACTTTACATAAAATATCTGTCCTATAATAATTATTTTCAGAGTCTTAAATACGAATGATTGTTTCAAAAGTCTTTTTATTATTTCATACATTGCTTTCCATCGACGCATTTAGAGCCAGTAATAAACCTGTACACTAACCACACCAAGAATGTTTTTTAATCGGCTCATGCCAGTCCCAAGCCTGGAAAAGAAAGGAGGGCGACGACGACTGTAGGGGAGAATGTCCAGGTTTGGGACAGGTCCTGCATTGGGACAGTGGCGGTACAGAAGTCGTCTCTATATAATTATTATCGCGTGTGAAAATAACCAGGGAACGTATTTGATGTGGGGGAATGATCATACGTCTTATCCTGCAATAAAGAAGACGTCTTACAGATATATTGGAATTTTTAATTTTCTGGCAAATATAATTTTTTTTACTCACTCAGTCTCAACCACTGCATTAAATGTCTAGTGCTAATTTAGCTCAAACTATTAGTAAGCTGTCTAGGACAGTTCATTGCAAAGCATATGGTGAAATTTGGGAATCATTCATTGAGTAATTTTTTATTATCTCAAAGTAGTGCCCTGGCTATTGATGGCCTGCATTGGGACATACGCACATGGCCTGCATTGGGACTGTCCCAATGCAGGAAATTCATCCTAGGAAATTAAACTTAAATGGTTTTACTGTATATTGTGTGGAACAAAATGCTATCAGGATGGGTAGAGATATGTTACGTTGCACTCACTTGAAATTGACCCGTAAGGCTATTTTTAAGGTTATTTTTTATTAGGATTACATGGTCTATGGAAGCTTGTTCGCATTGATTAAATTTTTGATAATATTATTGTTTAATCTACTCCAGCCACTCATTTAGATATTATCAACTGGAATATGATCTTTATATGCACTACTAGATATGCTTAGAACCAGATCTATTGGTTGTCCCAATGCTCCACATGCGTTGTCCCAATGCAGGACGCCATGGCCTGCATTGGGACACATTTTTTCACAACGGAAAATTCTAAATTTTTCAGGTTCATTCTTGAGTTTGAGTTTGAGTTTGAGTTTATTGATCCCAACATCAACTTAAATCACACAAGAATCAATGATAACACACAAGGTAATACATCATGCATGGCTAAGAACAATGGTGCAGTAAGTAGATTAGGTAAAAAAGAACAGGTAGCCAGCAGAGTAATCAAACGAAATGAATTCAAATATAAAATTAGGGAACAACAGGCCCACCAAAGGGACGACGTCCCGCTAAGAGGGGGCCTATTTAGCTAAGTGGCATTAAGAGGTTAAAGATGACATGGGCTTACAGGAGGAAAAGACCCAGGGATCCTAGGCTACATTGAGAACAATAACAGTTTGAGAAAACACAAACGTACAATTTATAACAAACTTAACTAACTTAACTAACAGCTATGATACATGCTCAAGTGTGTGTGCTCTTAAAGTACGTTTAAAGCAAGAGATATTATTGGAGGTACGGATTTTGAGAGGTAGGTTATTCCAAAGTAGAGGGCCCTGAAATTTAATAGATAATTTGCGAGTATTAGTTCGTGTGGAAATTAGTTTATAGTCCGGTTTATTTCTTAAGCCAGCTTTGAATTGGGTAGGGGGAAAATAAGAAAGGAAAGCAGATGGCAGGAGTTTGGTGTGGTATTTGTACATAAATTCACAAGTTTGAATGAAGTTGATCTGAGTGATAGTTAATAGTTTAAGTGTTGAGAATAAAGGTTGAGTATGGGAGTTAAAGGGAGATTTAGTTATAATACGAATGGCCCTTTTTTGAGCAATTTGAAGTTTTCTTAAGTGAGTCGGATAGGTGGAGGTCCAGATGATATTACAATAAATAAGATATGGATAAACAAGAGTATAGTATAAGTTGGTTAGAGTGGGGGAGGGCAATAAGTAAGAGAAATTTTATCTTGGATATCAAGTAGGGACATAGAAGTGGAGTGAGCCGGTTGGAACCCATGTTGCAGAGGGTACAGAACGTTCTTCTGCTTAAAGTAAGAGAATAGGCGGTCATACAATACTCTTTCATAGAATTTTGAAAAGAAGGGTAGTATAGAGATTGGTCTATAATTAGATAGTTCAGATTTCGTGCCTTGCTTATATATTGGCAGCACCCTGGCCCTTTTAATTGCTAGTGGTACAATGCCCTTCCTCAGGGAGCAATTTATTACTGCAGAAAGTGGGTCGGCCAGCAGGTCAATGACTTGCGAAGTTATCAAAGGATCAATATCATCAAAGCCTGAGCTATGAGTAGTTTTAAGGGTTTTATTTATGTTGATCACTTCATATGGATTAGTTGGAAGAAGGACTAAGGAATCCATGGAGGAGGGAGGCTTGTGATAATAAGAAGATCAGTGTCGATTCATGAAACATTGCTGTTTCGGACAATATCAACAATATACATGTACTACAACTAACACAGATTGTACGCCATAAAATGTAAAATTTGTCCCAATGCTGGTCATTCTCCCCTAGTCTTCTTTGTTTTGACACGGCGCCCTTTTAACGGAAGCCTACTACCTTTCCTTTGTTGACGACTCAATTGTTCCTTAGTTTTGTATATTATTCGGTCCTGCCTTTCATTTCATGGCTCCATCTTATTTCGCTGCATTGTGGACATTGGCATTGTCTTCATTCGTTCTGCTATTCTACGCCACCCTGCCTTATTGTGCGCACGCCAAATCCATTTGGATTCATAGCCGTCTATTTTTCATGTCCAATGCGCACTGATCTATCACTGAAATCTTGACAATGCTCGGCGAGGTTTGTAGCCTATACTTGAATGACCCAACGTTTACATTTGCAAGATAAAGCCAACAACCGTCGTCGTCTAAATCTGTACAGGACTGCGACTGATTAATTAATATAACGAAGGCTCCTTAGTCATGCGGCTCCTCACTCACACTGGACGTTTATACCAGAAGCGAAATGCTTAGAGGCTCAATGCTGTTGTGGCTAGAATTTTGGCGATTGGTGTTATCATGCTTTAACTATAGCCGTAATCATTACCATAAATTTTATTGAAACAAAGGTAACAGTAATGGCATCGAAAAAACAGGTACAGTAGAAAAAAGAGACTTAGAACTACAATGGATCAAAAGGACCAGGACCCTGTGGAACCTGGGTTCCGCTATAGTGGGTCACCTGTAACAACGAAATAAATTTTGGCAGACGTAATATTGAAACACAAGTGTACAATACATTTTATGTTGTGGAGGGGCACATCCCATGGTTTTTTCAACATGCAGTTATTGAAAAAATGTGCAGTGCTAAATGGATTTATACAGTCTGTTGTAAAAGCACTTCTGTGCAGCTAGAAAAGCTGGCAAACAAGAGTCTGAAAACGTGCTCTGATGTCAATCGTTTAAAATGCGTTGGTTTCTGAGGATTCGCCCCCGACCCCACTGGGGGAGCTTACGATGCTCCCCAAACCCACTAATCGTTAATCGGTATGGACTTCGTGCATTCGGCACTCGCAGCTTCGCACCTTCGGTGCTTAAAATGTGTATAATGTGAGCACCCCCAGGAAATTTTGTGGTTGCGCCCTGGGTGAAAGGATTAAAAACAGGAGAAGACGAGGAGGAGGAGGAGGAAGAGTAGGAATGGGGAGAGAATGAGGAGAAGAGAGAAATCCACGCCATGCATAGACATGAAACGTTACCGACTTCCTTTCCTTATCTATGCTTCTTTGTGCATATTTTTATATGTTTGATATTATATACATTTATACATAAATAAATATGTAATTATAGACTTTGATGAAAAAAATCTGAAATGAAATCACGTAGGCAAAAATTAATTTACATTCATGTTGATGTTTAGAGTATGGTTACATTATAAATGTGCATCAACTTCTGTCTGTCTGTCTGTATATATATATATATATATAAAACATTTACATATACATATACACACATATATACATATACTATAGGCCTATATATATACAATCAAATCATGCTGGCATGTATAAAATGCACTGCATGTATATGCTTGTATGTATGCGTTTGTGTACGCTGAAGAAATCTTGTTGAAAGCATCGTGCGACGATGATAATGTGGTGGTCGATGGTTCTGCGTCGTTTGCCATTACACCGGATGTCAACATTGTCAAAGGCCTTTAGTCGGTCAATGAATTAGCCGAGTTTTTAAGCGTAGATGTTTCAGCTCTGCAGTGTATTGATATGTCTCTCCTATTCTGTGTCATTCATGGTTACCCTGTTGATCTTTGGTTACCATTGGTATCCCTACTGGAAGCTTAAGAGGTGGCCTTAGTTTCTCTGTGGAAATCGTTGGGGCGCTTAGTTTCTATAGTAACCTTTTATACAGTGTGAGAATTGTGGAAAAATAACTGGGAGGTTGGACCATTATCCACTTGGAATTGGGGTGAGAAAAACAGACTTTACTATGGGGCTCCAAGAAAGACTGGGGGGTTGAAACCCCCAACCCCCGGCAATTCTCATCCTGCAGTCTTATATATATATCTCTGGCTTCAGTTGGTGTCCGTATTATTCCGTAGTTCTTCTGATAATTACCAGAGTGATAACCTTTAGTTTCCTTGCTGGCTACCTCCGATATCATTGGCTTCACTTGGTGGCTCTGATGGTAACCTTTGGTATATTTAGATTTCCTGGTAACCTCTTACACCCCTGGCTTCAGTTGGTGTTCGTATTTTCCGCTAATCAGTGGTGACCCTTGGCATGCTTAGTTTCGCGAGTCTTCTATGGTATTCTTTGTTTATATTATACGCTATATACTGGTAACCTCTGTTTACTGCATCGTTTGATATCCATAACCGAATGTATCCTTGGTGGCACTGGTCACCTTGGTATCCTTCATAATCCTTGGGCTGCACACGTGTCGCTGGTAACCTTGTTGTCCATGGTAGCCTAGGTAACCTTTGCTCTAATTGGCATCAAGCCTCGTATGCTTCTGACATCCTCAATTGCCTTGGCATCTCAAATGAATCAGAGTGGCATACCACCTGGCATCTCTTGCATTCTTAATCACTTTGTCGTTCGCGAAAGCAGCGGAATTTTTATTGAAGGCGAATATCGTATTTTCTCTCATTCAGTTTTGGTCCAATTCTATCCCGTTCTATTCTATTCTATCCTATCCACATTCCATTATGTTCTATCTATTCTATTCTATCTGTTCTATCTATCCTATCTATTCTATTCACATTATATTCTATTCGCATTATATTCTATTCCATCTATTCTATGCTATCTATTCTATCCTATCCACATTCCATTCTGTTCTATTCTATCGATTCTATTCTCTCTGTTCTATCTGTTTTATTTATTCTATTCACATTCTATTATATTTACAATCTATTCTATTCGCATTATATTCTATTCACATTATATTATATTCTATTCACATTCTACTCTATTCTATCCAGATTCTATTCTATTCTATCCACATTCTGTTCTATTCTATTCACAATCTATTAACTTCAATTCTCATTCTTATCGGTTCTATCTTACTGTTCTATTTAATTTCTATGCTCTTCTATTTATATTCTGCTCTATTTACAATCATTTCTGTTCTATACCAATTATGTTCATGCTATTCCAAATCTATAAATTATTTATGTGTTTGATTATCCAGTCTTTGCCATTCAACTACAGTCTCTATACTTGTTGTTATATCATCGGTTCGCTACAAATAAAGCCATTGATTGATTAACCGATTGATTAGTTGACTGATTATATCAATTAATTGATTGATTGACTTATTGATTGAAATGATTGATTGAATTCTATTCTCTAGTCCGCTCGATTCGATTGAAAGCTAAAAAGACAAATAATTGTTCTTAGTTTGGCTTTCACAAAACGAAGTTGTACGCATGAAACTATTCTTCATGGCTGCAGGTAACGCTCAGGTCTTGCAGTGAGCAGGTGAGAGCGACTGAGTGGATGGATGGATGGAAAAAAGATTGTCTACAGTATCTATTTGAGAATTTTTTGCAAGCATTGATTGATTGATTGATTGATTGTATGATCTATTGCTTGATTGATTGATTGATTGATTGATTGATTGATTGATATATTGCTTATTAATTGATATGGCGAACAATAATTGTAAAATGCTTTGTCTTTAAGTTAGTGGTCGGTTTTTGGTATGTACTCCCGTATGTATATTATGCATGATTGTGTGTATTGTATATATATGTATGTATCTTTGTATACGTATGTATGTATGTATGTATGTATGTATGTATGTATGTATGTATGTATGTATACGCATGAATGCATGTATGAACGTATGTACACTCTAAATAAAAATTGAGAATCAGGTTTCTATATGAACAGCGAATTATTGACTCGGCGGTGCGTGAATGGCGCAAGCGACTTCGCGCATGCGTAGAAGCTAAAGGCAGACAGTTTGAGTAAAAATTGTAAATTATTTTATATTGCCTGCTATTTAGCTGTAACTTTCCAGAATTTCATTGACATTGTTTAAATATTGTTAAAATGGTAACGATTTTTCCAGAAGCTTCCTTTTTTATGACTGACGGTGTATATGTAATTATGTATGTATCTTTGTATGTATGATGGACGTATGTATGTATGCATGTACACTTTGTTTTTAGGTATGAATATGTGCATATGTGCATTTTTGCATGTCTTTCTGTCTGTCTGTCTATCTGTCCAGTGGCGGCGCCAGGATTTCAGTTTCGGGGGCTGAAGCCTCGCGGCGAAAATTTCACATTTTGACCCGTCAAAATTTCTGACGTTCTTTTTTTTTTAGTCATCGACCGAAATCTCATGAAAATTTTCCATTTTCGCCGCCAAATTTTCTGACTACCTTTTTTTTTAGTCGTCAGCCGAAAATCGTGGATATTTCAACGTAAAAAATTCGGATGGCCTTTTTTTAGGGGGGGGGCTGAGCCTCTTGTAGGAGGGCTTAGCCCCCAGCCCCTTAGCGCCGCCACTGTATCTGTCTTTTGTCCTTTTGTCTGTCTGCCTCTGCCTGCCAGTCTCTCTGCCTTTCTGCCTGTCTGCGTACTTTTCTGCCTGTTCCCACGTATATATTCCACTGTGCAATGCCCCTTAGTCTGACTACCTCCGGCAGATGTCTTGCCATCTGTGCGCATGCGCATATCTTCTACCAAACGCGTCTGTCGTCACAATTATATGGTCATACATGCATTGTATACAATAACCTTCAGCTTCGCACGTAGCACCTGTCACGTGCCCAGGTGCAAAATGTCGCTTCCGTTTGCAGAAGGAAGTGCTACTATGCTTCCGAATGACATCGACGAGCACCGAATGAAAAGCCCGCGCCTGCTTTTGGACACGTGAGACTCGCGCATGCGCAGTCAGCCAAGAAGGATAAACAGCATTAGCAACATCAAAGGGAAACGCCGCCTTTGTCCGAACAATGTCGTCGTCTTGCGAATATGTGAAGACAGGCGGCGTCGACTTGAGCCGCCTGACAAGAGACGCGTAAATAATTAAGGCAAGAGGAGGACGAGCGACGACGACGACGACACAGGTGAGTCGTCTGAATGTGAGTCGCAGTTGGTAAGAGTAGAGAGGAGTCGGTGGGGGGGATAAGGAGAAGGGGAGAAAGAGGGAGGGGCCTCATTGGTGCAAGGGAGATTTTAAAAAAGTAAGTCTAGTATCTACTCTCTCTCCGTCGCTCTTTCTTTATCTCTCTGTCTCTGTTTAACTGTCCTTTTATTTCTTTGTCACTCTGGTTTCAGCGCGGTAGGTAGTAGGGGAGTGCAAAAGTGTCACGAGACCAAATAATAATGTATTCAAAGATTGAGCTGAAACCGGCACTCCCATTTAGTAGGCCTACTACTGCGGTGTCCTACGGCAGAAAGGAATTAATGATACTTCGATATGCTTATGCAGATGTTTCAGATAATTATGTGAACCCCAATGTTGAGAAGTCAATACATGAGTGAATGTCATGGCACCAAAACGAACATGGTCCGGCTCCAGTAAGAGGTTTAAAAATGGATGGTTTCGGATGGAAGATGCAAAATTCATATTAATCAGATTGGGAGGTTTAAAGAATAACCATAAAGATAGTCGTGTTAAAATTTTATAATAATCGGATAAAGATAACCATGAAAGTTATAAAGATCAATATGAAAGATTATTGGAAAGTTTACAATAATGAATCTCATTATTGTAAACTTTCCAATTTTTTAAATTGGCTTTACAAATTTTCTAGCTATCTCAATCCGATAATTATTAGTCTATAAGATTACTAATACTGTTATCTTAATGAATTAGGAACTTCATAGAGATCAGAGACGAGAATTATAAATCTCCTATAATAGACATAATCAGAGATATAGAGAATTAGAAAACTCATAAAGATTAAAGTGAAGAATTAGAAGGTTGCTGCATTAGAAAATTCTAAAAATCCATAATAGAATCAAAATGACGGAGTTAGAACATTCGTAACCACAGGCGTACAGGAGATTTCAGCAGTGGAGGGGGCAAAGATTTAACTTCCGCCCGAAAAATAAATCCTGAAATCTCGTGGAAAATACTACTTTTTCCCAGGAAAAAAGTGGACGACCTTTTTTCTGCTTGTCCGAAAAACAGATTTGCCCGAAAAGTTGAAGACTTTTTAGAAAAAAGTCATTTCCCGGGTCTGCTTGCCCGAAAAACAGTTTTGCCCGAAATTTGGGTGGGGCATTTGCCCCCCCATGGACCCCCGCCTCGTACGCCTATGTTCGTAACAACCAGATTGAACGAATGAGAAAATTAAATTTTTTAGCCAGCGCTATATAATTGCGATGCTCTTAGACGTTGCCATGCCAAATATCAGTGCAGCGTTATAATAGATAATAGATGGTTCCCTCGGTCCATGTAAACACCTTCTGCAGCCTCGCATTGGCCACTCAGGTTACCTAACCTTCTAGCTGTCAACACACGTTCTAATTCCTTCGCTATTAGTCCACATTGACACGTGTTGCAAATGCGCAATATTATATGCGAAAAGCAAAGAACTCTGAAAGCCAAGTCACACAGATATGAGCACAGGACACTATAACCAACGTTGTAAACGGTGGACGACCATGCATGTGTATACACACCTAAGCTTACACAATGTACATGCATATACACAATACTATATATATGCAATTATGCATACAGACAGATATATATATATATATATATATATATATAAGTTTATACATAATAGACAATGATAATGCATAGTTATGTGCAAATCTATTGCAATAACCCTAACCTTAACAATTCGTTTATTTTTCTGATCGAACTTCCTTGGTTATATTTAGTTGT
Organism: Lumbricus terrestris; assembly: GCA_949752735.1. Taxonomy (NCBI): domain Eukaryota; kingdom Metazoa; phylum Annelida; class Clitellata; order Crassiclitellata; family Lumbricidae; genus Lumbricus; species Lumbricus terrestris. The sequence goes on along the minus strand of OX457040.1, from coordinate 67,568,361 downwards.
GCACGTCATGACGTTTATGATCTGCTCCTGCTATATACATGTATATTATGTAATATATAAATGGCTTATTTGCATATACATTAGGTTGGCCCTTAAAAATGAAAGTTAAAAATAATCTGCTGGCACCCCTCCAATCTATTTCAATTATGAAGAAAATAATATGTGCAAAAAATCTTTGCAATAGGGCAATATTTAGGGGTGCCCCCCGAGCTCTCAAGTTTCAATAATGTACGAGTGAACTTCCAAAATATAATTGGAATGGCAAACTGAAATTTTCAGTGCTTTAATACATTCTGTCGGCCTACTAATGTTTGCAATGCATCAACATTTAATATTTAGTACTTACTCACTTATTAAAATTACGCGAGCTTTAAAACTTTAGTCACTGTACAATTTCAAATCTATGTTTGATTAACGTTTGTTGACTGGTTGAAAAAAGGTGGCAATATTTTATGAAGAGTTGTTTAATACAAGGAAAGACATTTGATTTTAGTCTACTATTGGTAACATAGGCTTACATTGTCAGACATAGTAAATACGAAATATTACAAATAATTATTCATAATTAATTATGCAAACGCGAGGGAAAACAAGTGTCTATCTACTTGGCTCTTATGAGCCTGAAATTGTTGGAGCAATATTGCCATCGTATCGTCAAACTTTTGGATACTTCATGCATCTACTCAAAGTTGGCAAGCAGACAGTCCGTTATTCCAGTCAGCAGACTATAGAAAAAGCCACTCTATTTTGAAACCGAGCTGGTGTACCTGTAAGAGGTAAAAAGCATTGTTGGAGTCGGTGTTCGTGGAATGGAAAGGACTTCCAAAGCATAGACACCGAGCACCTACAGCTCACAAGATTAAGGAGAAGAAATTTATTGAGAGACTAGATGACCTGTTTGATATTGCCCATGCAGACGCTCTCACAATGATCTCCATTCCTGAAGACAGAGACTTTCTACTCTCTTAAAGGCAGAAGGGACGTCCAGGTTCAGTTGATGCAGCTGACATGATGGATATGCGTCGAAGACAGCGTGCACAGGAACGGAAGGAAGTGGAACAGATGCGCAAAAAAGAGCACAGGAAGAGCTCGCGGCGTGTACAAGCCAGTTAGTACTGGATACCGATTCCTGTTCAAGTGATGAAGAATCAAGTGATGAAAGTGGTGGGCCTGATGCTGGATGTAAAGAAAACAAAACCTGCGGCACTAACACTAGTAAAATTGAAGCAACTGCGCCCAAACGAACCAGAATCAATATTCTGTCTCCTGGTCTGACATCGGCTTTGGACAGAACAAAGATTTCGTCAAGAAATGCTACATTCGTTCTTAGCGAAGTGGCATCCAGCCTTGGCTGTGACGTCAAAACTTTGAATATCAACCGAAATTCCATTCAACGAGCCAGGGCAAGAAACAGAACCACCAAATCAAACAGCCTTCAATCCGAATTTTCCACCTTAGTTCCTTTAACCGTTCATTGGGACGGCAAGTTTCTGGAAGATTTGACATCACGCGAACATGTTGACCGTCTTCCAGTTCTGATCTCAAGTGCAGGAATTGAACAGTTACTAGGCATTCCAAAACTATCCTCAGGAACAGGCTCAACTCAAGCATCTGCAGTCGTCCAGTGTTTGAGAGAGTGGAATGTTCAAGATCAGCTTGTTGCTTTGTGCTTTGACACCACGGCCAGCAACAGAAGTCATCGCTCAGGTGCATGTTTCTTAATAGAGCAAGAATTGAATAAAGATCTCCTTTTCTTGGCATGTCGATACCATGTTATGGAACTAATTGTTGGGGCTGCATTCGAAAAAACTTCCATTGGAACTTCTACTGGACCTGATGTTCTTCTTTTCAAGAGGTTTCGAGACCACTGGAAATTCATTGAAAGCAACAAATTTCAGGTAGCCTCGTCAGATCCTTTGGTGGAATCATTGGTGGCCCAACACCGTTCTGATATCTTGGAGTTTGCTCATAGACATTTAGCAACTGCACAGCCACGAGACGATTACAGGGAATTTCTCGAACTCTCAGCTGTCTTTCTTGGAGGTGTTCCTTCTCGTGGAATTCGGTTTCGAATACCTGGCGTTATGCACCGGGCACGATGGATGGCAAAAGTCATCTAGACCCCTATACCATAAAGATGTGGCTCTTTCGTGCTCAGTTCAAGAAGACTGCTGCAGAAGAACGCAGCATTCGTGATATTGCCATATTTTCAGTTGTTGTCTACCTGAAAGCCTGCATAACTGCGCCAATTATTGTGGAGGCTCCTCTGGATGACTTCACTCTCATGGCAAACCTTCTCACATATCCACATACTACAATTTCTTCTGCTACAAGCAAGAAGCTAGGGCTTCATCTCTGGTATTTGTCTGAAGAGCTTATTGGGCTTGCTCTTTTTGATTCAAGGGTATCCAATGACTCCAAGAAGCTAATGATTGCTGCGATGGAAGAAGTAGCCCCAGATCATCCGCCTAAACGACCCAATGTGAAGTCAGATGAATTTCTTGGCACCAGCGGTTTGGAACAATTCTGTAAAACCAACTCCAAGAAACTGTTCCAGGTGCTTGGTCTGCATGGACTATCTGAGATGATGCTTTCCAAAGATCCTGCTCTTTGGAAAGAGCATGAAGCATTTCGAGAAGCACAAGCAGTACTCAAAGGGTTGGCTGTCGTCAATGATAGAGCAGAACGAGGTGTGGCACTCATCCAGGACTTAAATAAAAAGCTAAGAAAAGATGAGGATCAGCTTCAATTTCTCCTGCAGGTTGTCAGTGAACATCGACGACAGTTCCCTGACTTTACGAAAAGAAATCTTGTGTCAAATTAGTAGAAAGCAGTGATTCCTGCATTTTATTGTCCTGTACTGATCATTTACTTCTGTGACCAGCTGAACAGTGAACAATAACTGAATTATAATTGAACAGTAAACACTTGCTTCAATGGCATTGTTGCATCACTAGAGTGTATTTTAGTCATCTCTGTAAAATTCTGAGTGACAGTGTGTTGAATATAGTTTGGTTGAAATTGTATGATTCAATTGATAAAATTTGCATTAAGGAATAAATTTCGGCGCTCGAGGGGTACCCCTAAATGTTGTGCAATTCCAAAATCCTTTTCAGCATAATGTTATTTCTATAATTGGCATGGATTGAAAGGGTGCCAGACAAAATTTTACGATTTTTATTTTTGTCCTATATGCTAAGGGCCACCCTAATATACATATATATGGTTATATATATATATATATATATATATATGTAGCGTTCGTAGAACTACGCTACGAGTTTCTGGTAGTTAATATAATTATTTTTATTTAATTTTTGATCGGTTTCAGAGATCTGATATATATATATGGTTTTCTTTCGGTGCTTCGGTGACCTAGATTTTAATGTTGATGCGTGTTTGACACGGGTCACCGCGACCGCCTGTCTAGGCCGCAGCCGCTGCTGTGTCATTAATTGGTATATTTTCCCACGATAAGGCAATCGACGCCTCGGCCGTCTTCAAAGAGCGTGCCGCTCTGCTGTCGACGGACTGGCAATCTTTCGCACGCTTCTCTGCGGTGGTCCGACGGATGGAGTGAGCGAGCCATACAGTCAGACAGACAAAGAGACGCACTGAAGAGGACGTGCTGGCCTGTGTATGTGTTAATAGCTCTCTGCTTCCTCAGGTTGAATTAGTGCATTTGAGGTTACGTGATCTCACGTCTGAGGGCGCTTTTCAGAAAGAGAGATAGAAGGAGAAAGACAGTGAGCTACAGACCGACGACAGACATACACGGAAGGCCACAGCTGGCAGCTAATTCTTGCCGCTTTGAGACAGCTGTACAGCTGCTGGGTCGGCGCGCTCGGCTCTTTAGCTGCGCATGCGTAGTAGAGGGGACGCTCTGCAGACCAGGCAGTTATAAAAGCGAGAGCAGGCCGAAAAAGGCAGTTGCGCACAGGATTGCAAGGACAGCGGATGTATCGAGAGTTGCGCACAGGATCTCAAGGCAATTGGATGTATTGCGGCTTTTGGTAGTCTTAGGCTCGATCGAGTTAGTGAAGTTTGGCCAGGATAAAGCGCCGCTTATACTAGTCTTCTGCGTCGTTGTTGTCGATTCATTCTCTCTCGACATGGAGTCGATTTAATAGAAGAGTTAGTTTGTTGCGAGAAATATATCAGCGTTGTTGCGAGTTTTGCCTTCGCTTTCGCATTGGATCTACTCCTGGATTAATTAGTCAAGGCCTCTCTTCGCCCTGTCACACGGAGTGATTTATCGTGGGCTTCGAATCGTCAGCGCTCTGTTCTCGTGCTTCGGAATTGTGTTGCGAAGCGGTTGTTCGTATGTTTGCCTAAGGGCGTCTTTCTCAAACGGCTTGGATACATAGCCGAAATTGTTGTTCATTGCGTGAAATCAGCGACGGATTTAGCTGATCTTTTCGGGCGTTTCAAACTCGACGCCTTTCTGTGTGTTTCGTCGCATCTCTTGGATATCGTCTTCGTCGCTGTTCTTCGCACACGATCGGCTTTGTCCCTTGTCTTCGGGCATAAGGTACGCTTTATTGGGGAATTCATACGATCGGTTATTTAGGGATTTTGGGCTGAACTGAAATTGGCTGTGGGACTTGAGAGTCAATCGGGATTTAATTTAGGCATACTCCGGTTGATAGGTGTTTGCATTGAATTGTTGCATTTGATTTTCATTGAATGTCTTTACAAAGGATAGGAATTGATAATTGAACTTACTGACTTTTATGTTTGATTGCTTTGAACATAACTGAGGCTAATAGAAGATTCAATTGATTGTGAATAATAAGAAATATTAAATAAAACTACTGACTTTGATCCTTGATGGCATTGAATGCAACTGACGTTGAATGAATACTTGATTGATTGTGAGCTATAAAGATAGGAGTCATTTCTATAGCGCTATGGAGGAGTCTAGGCCAGTCACTCCTGCTCAGCCTTCTAGGCCCCCTTCTTCTATGGAGATATTGCTCGAGGCAATACAAACTAATGCTAAGTCGACTCATGAAGCAATGACTTCTATGCAGTCTTTTATGCAGTCGTCAATTGAGACTAATGCCAGAGACACGCAAGAGGCGATTGCCACGGTGGAGTTTAATGTCCTGGCAGTGCAATCAAATGTTAGCGATGCTATTTCCTCAGTGCAATCAAATGTTAGCGATGCTATTTCCTCAGTGCAATTAAATGTAAGAGAAGAGATCTCGGCGGTAAGAGATAATGTCAGGGAAGCGCTGACGGAAGTTGTATCACGATTGGAAAGGCTAGAGGCATCGCCGGTACCCAAACCTGCTGTGGATTTGAACCCTGGTTACCTCACCGCTATTACCACTGCGGACGCGCCATACCACTCGGCCATCGGCCTGGAAGAAACTTTGGGTGCTCGGCCTAAAGATTTCGCACACCCTGGTATATTGCGAAGAAGTGATAGATTGGCTAGTAGGCCGCCAATTTCATATAGGGAGTTCGGCAGTCGAAATAACTGGCCGCCTTTCCATCGTTGGGATTCGAACCCGGAAGTCACCTCCTCCTGTCCTCCCTCTATCTCTAGAGCTCGTCTACAGCAGCACGCGGTCCCATCAGGCGAGGATCCGGAAGTGGCGACTCCGGGGAGGCCGATAGGGGCGGGCGTTACATATATATATATATATATATATATATATATATATATATATATAAATGGTTTATTTAAAACGTACGTAATATAATCTTTGCGCACAATGTATTGCATCTATGTTTGTCAGATGCAAATAGAAGCCACGTCTACTTACGTATGCGTACCTATTGTTTCCCATAAACGACCTGCGTTTCGCGATCAACACAACAAACAGAAGCGTTGGAATGCAACAGAAATACTCAGAAGCTGGATGGACGCAGATTGTGCAACCTTCTATTCGGAAGATTGCGCTGGTAAATGAGTCGTCCGAAGTCATGAGAGCCTTGCAAGGCTGCCAAACAGTCATATTATAATACTCGACGTGTAATAACTTCCACCTGTTTCAGTTTGAATTCAAACAAAGATAATCATTGTTACAGCAGAATGACACAGCAGCAGGTTCCGAAGAACACACACTCAAACGTATACGTAACGTATATATCTAATTATATATTCAAATATACATATATATTCAAATATACGTTATGTAAACCTATATTTACGGTATTATATAATTATAATGTCTATTCTTGTCTATATTGACAGGAATGATGATGTCTATAAATACAGTGTAAGTTTCTGTCTGCTCTGTGGTCTGTTTCCAATCACGACCACCAATAGCCTATGTGTCACATCCGGTGCAAAGTGATTTCCTGGAGCGTCTTTGGTCTCGTTTGACACGACCATCAATTGCACAATCACCTGTGCGTTAATCTATTATAAAACATCGTATGTGGCGCTATACAAATTATCAGATTAAACCGATCATAGATTTGACTCAAATTGGATAGGTCCTTGGTTCGATTGAAGTAGCCTATACGTCTCTAAAGTACGTTACAGGTTAAATTTAGTTGGGTAAGTTTATACATTGAACGATGTCCTGTAAGTGATATAATAATTATTATGTTCAGACTGAAAATTTATTGCCTTAGTAATTAATTATATATTAAGCTATCCCTGAAGCAGACACTGGTATACGCAGTTTTAGCAAATTCACTTTCCCATGCAACCTTGGCATATAGAGTCTATCTTAATCGTATCGCATCTAAGAAAATTACATAGAGCACATTTCGCAGCATGGACTATTCACTATAGCCTAATATTATATTGAGAGAGGCATTCAGCAAAGAAGATACGGAGAAAAGAAACGACTTGAGAGAGTTAGAGGATGCGTGGAAGAGCCGAGACATGAGCTTAGTGCGCAAAATTCCGCGTGAAGGGAACTATCAAAGCAAATTGTCGGCTCTGAGTCAAGGCACAAAGAGGGAGGAAAGAAGGAGTTGTGCAGTTCTAAAAATTCCTTTAAAGCAGCCCTGATATAGATATGTATGTATGTATGTATGTATGTATGTATGTATGTATGTATGTATGTATGTATGTATGTATGTATGTATGTATGTATGTATGTATGTATGTATGTATGTATGTATGTATGTATGTATGTATGTATGTATGTATGTATGTATGTATGTATGCATGTATGTATGTATGTATGTATGTGCACTTGTTATAGCGCTCCTTTAAGCTCCCTACTCAGAGGCGCTCCCGACTACAGCGCGGAGACAGCATCGGAGTTTCACGGCGAAGCGCTGAGCATTGCTAGTGAAGGTCCCTATACGCAACGACTTGAGATGGATTCGAACCTGCAACCCTCCGGCTGCAAGGTAACGAACATACCAACTACTCCACCGCGCCCACAATATATAGATATGCATATGAATCTGCACAATAACATAATATAAATCTCATATATATATATATATATATATATACAGGGTGGGCAAAAAACGTATAGGTTTTTTGCCAATGTCTTGGCCAGAAGTAAGAATGTTGAAATTTTACAGGTTTAAAGACAATTCATATATACACACGATGGCCAGATTTCATCAAGATATTTCAAACAGAACAAAAGTTACACCACTTTTAGTGACGCCAACCCCCGTTTTTTGACGATCGATTGAAAAACGTAACGCAATAAAAAGTACCAAAAACGTTTTTTGGTACTTTTTATTGCGTTACGTTTTTATTATTATTTTTATTAAGTCACATCTCAAATAACTGTAGTGAAATGAACTTGATAGAACTTCACGACTTGTGTTCAATGTGCCCACGACCAGTGCCAAAGTTCTTTTGAGTCTCTACGAAGTTCTTGAAAGCCCGGCTGATGCGTTTCAAAGGCAAATCTTCCCATATCAACTCCAATGCGCCCATCAATTCTTTTACCGCTCTTGGTTTTGGTTGAAGATTGTGATATTTCTCCAGCATTGCTCTACGCATTTGATTATCAATCCATCGGGTTCAAATCCGGAGATTTGGGACCATTGACTTTCTCAATGAAACCAGAGCAATCGACATTGAGCCGATCTCCTTTCATTTTACGGCAAATCTCTTAACTATTAACTTTTGCGTTCTCACTGTTTATCAGAGTAGACATTGCTCATAGGATCTTGCTCAAGAGTTGTCTGTATACACATTTTGTTTGTCACTGACACCTTGACATTTTACATTTTTTAGAAACTTGAATTTCATTGCCTTAATAGCACAATTATTAATCTGACAGATTTCTTATTTAGCCTACCAACTTTAAATTCATCTTGCCAAGTGACTTCTCAGTGACGTGCAGCTACGCTGGTACCCTGTTCCTTTTCTAAATAGTAACAATAATGATCATCTGGCAAAAGCAAGGCTATTTGATAACAAATATTTGAGATGAGACTGAATAAAATCGTTTTTTGTTACTTTTTGTTGCGTTTCGTTTTTAAATCGTCAAAAAACGGTGGGTGGCCTCACTAAAAGTGATATAACTCTTGTTCTGTTTGAAATATTTGCTGAAATCTGGCCATCATGACTGTGTAGATATGAATTGTCTTTAAGCCTGTAAAATTTCATTTCGAAATTCTTACTTCTGGTCATGATATTGGCAAAAAACCTAATTTTATTGCGTTTCGTTTTTGAATCGTCCAAAAACGGTGGGTGGACTCACTAAAAGTGATATAACTCTTGTTTCGTTTCAAATATTTTATTGAAATCTGGCGATCATGACTTTTGTGTAAATATGAATTGTCTCTAAGTTTGTAAAATTTCATTACGAAATTCTTACTTCTCGCCAAGATATTGGCAAAAAACCTAGGCGGTATCTTTTGGCCCACCCTGTATATACAATACATAGTTGTATTTTTTATGATTAATTATAATTCGCGATTGATGGATCTGACGACGCATATTATTCACCGTCGCCATCGTCGATACGTTCGGTCAACATCGGCCAAAGCAGCAGCAGAAGCAGCAGTAGCAGCAGCACCAGCAGCACCAGCAGAAGCAGTAGCAGCAGCAGAAGCAGCAGCAGCAGCAGCAGCAGCAGAAGCAGTAGCAGCAGCAGAAGCAGCAGCAGCAGCAGCAGCAGAAGCAGTAGCAGCAGCAGAAGCAGCAGCAGAAGCAGCAGAAGCAGTAGCAGCAGCAGAAGCACCAGCAGCACCAGCAGCAGCAGCAGCAGCAGCAGCAGCCACTACAAACTATACAGCCCACCTCTCTTGTCAACTACACGACGAAAAGTCCTGTCTGTCTCTCTGTCTGTCCGTCTTTCTGTCTGTCTCTCTGTCTGTCCGTCTCTCTGTCTGTCTGCGTCTAAGTGTCTCTCTGTCGTTGTGTCGTTGTGTGCTCAGCCTACTCTTATGTCAGAGAAGGCGTGACTGTTTGCCTGTCGTCTTCTTTCGATGTTTGCTTGCGTGCTCGTGTGTACGTGTGTGTGTCCACATGTCTATCGCTTTTCATGCAAAGTGCGTTGTCGCTTTTTGCGTTGTTTTTGTACGTGTCCTGCGCTCCGTCTTTTTAAGTGGATGTGTGGATATGTGTGATGTACGTGTACGTATGTCTGTGTATGATTATGTGTACATGTTTATGTGAAATAAGTGTGTAAGTTCCTATGTATGTTTGTGTTTGTCGTAGCCGTGGTTTCTGTGTGTCAACAATACAATATCTTTTCATTCATTCATTCATTCATTCATTCGTTCGTTCGTTCGTTCATTCATTCGTTCGTTCGTTCGTTCATTCATTCGCTCGTTCGTTCGTTCGTTCGTTCATTCATTCGTTCGTTCGTTCGTTCATTCATTCGTTCGTTCGTTCGTTCATTCATTCGTTCGTTCGTTCGTTCATTCATTCGTTCGTTCGTTCATTCATTCGTTCGTTCGTTCGTTCATTCGCTAATTCGTTAATTCGTTCATTCATTCATCCATTCATTCTTCATTCATTCATTCATTCATCCATTCATTCATTCATTCATTTTTCATGTATTCATTCATTCATCCATCCATACGTACATTCATTCGTTCGTTCGTTCGTTCATTCGTTCGTTCGTTCGTTCGTTCATTCGGTAATTCGTCATTCATTCATTCATTCATTCATTCATTCATTCATTCATTCATTCATTCATTCATTCATTCATTCAAAGCATGCATTTAACGAGCACGTGATGATAATTGTAGCTAATGCATCTGAAGATATATCAAACCGCTAGAAAAATATCTGCATAAATAACTAACACTGTTAATGATAAATAAACATATAAACAATGATTACGACAATTTCTACGGCAACGTCACACCACGGCCACATTGTTACAAGGGCGCCTACGCAGAAGAACAACATACACCTGGTGGGGTAAGAATACAGAAGAAATGTGATTTCAGCACGGGATGGAAAGAGTTCACCAATAAAATTTATTCACAGCAGTTTGTTTCACTCGACATTTCCCTCCATGACCAAGTAATTATTATTACGTCATCTTCCATTCACACATCGCTTAACCAAACATCACATTAACTCATCTTCTAATCACACATCGCTTAACCAAACATCACATTAACTCATCTTCTAATCACACATCGCTTAACCAAACATCACATTAACTCATCTTCTAATCACACATCGCTTAACCAAACATCACATTAACTCATCTTCTAATCACACATCGCTTAACCAAACATCACATTAACTCATCTTCTAATCACACATCGCTTAACCAAACATCACATTAACTCATCTTCTAATCACACATCGCTTAACCAAACATCACATTAACTCATCTTCTAATCACACATCGCTTAACCAAACATCACATTAACTCATCTTCTAATCACACATCGCTTAACCAAACATCACATTAACTCATCTTCTAATCACACATCGCTTAACCAAACATCACATTAACTCATCTTCTAATCACACATCGCTTAACCAAACATCACATTAACTCATCTTCTAATCACACATCGCTTAACCAAACATCACATTGACTCATCTTCTAATCACACATCACTTAACCAAACATCACATTGACTCATCTTCTAATCACACATCGCTTAACCAAACATCACATTAACTCATCTTCTAATCACACATCGCTTAACCAAACATCACATTAACTCATCTTCTAATCACACATCGCTTAACCAAACATCACATTGACTCATCTTCTAATCACACATCGCTTAACCAAACATCACATTAACTCATCTTCTAATCACACATCGCTTAACCAAACATCACATTAACTCATCTTCTAATCACACATCGCTTAACCAAACATCACATTAACTCATCTTCTAATCACACATCGCTTAACCAAACATCACATTAACTCATCTTCACATTCTCACCTGCGTATATCTCGATCCCCATCTTGTCATAATTTCCAAACCCTACCCTATACTACCCATCTGATCTCATTTACAATTTCACTCTGCATTCTTCATGTAATCTTACCGTCCACACTAGACTTCTTCTTACCGTTCCCATACTATCTTAATTTACCGTCACCATTTCATCTATAAGCTTTCCATTCTTATACCTTCTCCATTCTACCTCAATGTATCCAAGTCACCTGACTTCATTCGATTCATCTAACCTCTCCATATCTTGACGTGATTTGCTTTGCCTTAATCTATTCCAATGCAATCCAATCTAATCATTATAATCTAATCATTTCTACAGCGCCTTCATAGTAATCTCTAAAGCATCTGTGATCGAAACTCTTTGTGAAGAATCCAAGAACAGTTTGAACAGACCAGACCCTCATTGTGTCGACTATAGGAATTATTGTTGTCTTCTTTTGTCCATTGTGAAGGTCCCCCACAGGTAGAGAGGCAGAGAGCGTAAGGTGCGATGGTCCTGGTCTCAGATGTTCATTAAGGGGAATCGCTGCCTCGCACGAGAAAGACGAGCAATGATTAGAAAGCATTGATCAGCAGGTGGTTGGTATAGATGGGTGGAGGGGGCAATGTATGGATGGGGGGCAATGTATGGATGGAGGGGGAAATGTATGGATGGAGGGGGCAATGTATGGATGGAGGGGGCAATGTATGGATGGAGGGGCAATGTATGGATGGAGGGGGCAATGTATGGATGGAGGGGCAATGTATGGATGGAGGGGGCAATGTATGGATGGAGGGGCAATGTATGGATGGAGGGGCAATGTATGGATGGAGGGAGCGGCAATGTATGGATGGAGGGGAGGGCAATGTTTGGATGGAAGGGGCAATGTATGGAGGGGCAATGTATGGATGGAGGGGCAATGTATGGATGGAGGGGCAATGTATGGATGGAAGGGGCAATGTATGGATGGAGGGGGGCAATGTATGGATGGAGGGGGGGCAATGTATGGATGGAGGGGGGCAATGTATGCATGGAGGGGCAATGTATGGATGGAGGGGCAATGTATGGATGGAGGAGGGGGGCAATGTATGGATGGAGGGGCAATGTATGGATGGAGGGGCAATGTATGGATGGAGGGGCAATGTATGGATGGAGGGAGGGGCAATGTATGGATGGAGAGGGGGGGCAATGTATGGATGGAGGGGGCAATGTATGTATGGAGGGGCAATGTATGGATGGAGGGGCAATGTATGGATGGAGGGGCAATGTATGGATGGAGGGGGGGCAATGTATGGATGGAGGGGCAATGTATGGATGGAGGGGCAATGTATGGATGGAGGGGCAATGTATGGATGGAGGGGCAATGTATGGATGGAGGGGCAATGTATGGATGGAGGGAGGGGCAATGTATGGATGGAGGGGAGGGCAATGTATGGATGGAGGGGCAATGTATGGATGGAGGGGCAATGTATGGATGGAGGGGGCAATGTATGGATGGAGGGGCAATGTATGGATGGAGGGGACAATGTATGGATGGAGGGGCAATGTATGGATGGAGGGGCAATGTATGGATGGAGGGAGGGGCAATGTATGGATGGAGGGGAGGGCAATGTTTGGATGGAAGGGGCAATGTATGGAGGGGCAATGTATGGATGGAGGGGCAATGTATGGATGGAGGGGGCAATGTATGGATGGAAGGGGCAATGTATGGATGGAGGGGGGCAATGTATGGATGGAGGGGGGCAATGTATGGATGGAGGGGGCAATGTATGGATGGAGGGGGGGGCAATGTATGTATGGAGGGGCAATGTATGGATGGAGGGGCAATGTATGGATGGAGGGGCAATGTATGGATGGAGGGGGGGCAATGTATGGATGGAGGGGCAATGTATGGATGGAGGGGCAATGTATGGATGGAGGGGCAATGTATGGATGGAGGGAGGGGCAATGTATGGATGGAGGGGAGGGCAATGTTTGGATGGAAGGAGCAATGTATGGAGGGGCAATGTATGGATGGAGGGGCAATGTATGGATGGAGGGGGCAATGTATGGATGGAGGGGGGGCAATGTATGGATGGAGGGGCAATGTATGGATGGAGGGGCAATGTATGGATGGAGGGGGCAATGTATGGATGGAAGGGGCAATGTATGGATGGAGGGGGCAATGTATGGTCGGTGCGCGAGGTTGCTGCCTTCATGAGACAACGGGCGAAACTGGACAACGGCAGACAACAGTGGACAACGAAATGGATGATGGTATGTGGCTGAAACAACATTCCATTACAATTTGATGTCTCAGGGTTTCTTGAGTGTATGTGTCGTCCGATATGTTGTTTACTGTGTTGTCTCATATCCATTGTCTGTCTTGTTTATTGTTGTCCAATGTGCTATTTATTGTGTTGTCTCATGTGTTGTTTGTTGTATTGTCTCACGTGTCTTTTACCGTGTTGTCAATTGTGTTATTTATTGTGTTGTCTCGTGTGTTGCCTATTGTTATTTCGTATGTTGTTTATTGTTGTCTATGTGCTGTTTATTGTGTTGTCTCATGTATGGGTCATTGTGTAGTCTCATGTGCCTTGTATATTATGTGTCAAAATGTGTTGAATGTTTTGTTGTCTAATCTGTTGTCTTTCCATGACGGACAACATAACAATAAAACGATACGACAGACAACAATGTGATAAGACAAAGGAAACAACAAAAGCAGACAACAGCGGCATCATAATCTATTGTTCTATTCATTTGTTTTCATCTCTATCAAAATCATGTTATTTTAATTTTATGCCGTTATATTTACTAATAATGGAAAGGAAACTCAAATTTTTCGGTCATGTATGTAGAATGAACAACAACCGACTAGTAAAGCAGACCATAATATTATTCGGAATGATCGACGGTACGGGAATTAAAGGAAGACCAAGTAGAGAATGGTTGGACGATGTCAGGGATTGGTGCGGTATGGACATACACGGACTCAGCCTGATAGAACAAGAGAAGAGTGCATGGAGACAAACAGTAAAACTTGCGATTGACACCAACGGGTGTTGAACCCACGGACGATGATGATGATGATGATGATGATGATGATGATGATGATGATGATGATGATGATGATGATGATGATGATGATGATGATGATATTTATTAATTTCAGGTTATTTGTGAATTTTTTGCTCACGTTTCTTAATTTTTTTTATATATATTTATTTATTTATTTATTTACTCTCAATTATATTATCATTTTATTACCAAATCCTTCCTTCACTCTGTCTGTATGTCTATCCGTACGTCTGTTTGTCTGTCTGTATGTCTGTTTGTCTGTCTGTATGTTTGTCTGACTGTCTGTCGGTCTGTTTGCCTGCCTGTGTGTCTGTTTGTCTGTTTGTCGGTCTGTTTGCATGAAATTTCTCCAGTTTCTGATCTTTCTTGCATGCAAGGTTTCCATCCATGGAAACGAAACGAATCGCATTTCGAAGGATGTAAAGTTTCATCTCGTTCACAGTATTGGAACATGACGCAGCTATCGATCTGTCTCTGTCTGGAGAGGTTACCAAACGCAAACCATCCTGATCAGATAATATCTCATTGAGAATCCGATTCTGACGTCAACTGTCTAAGACTCTTAGATGGTCTATTATAATAAAATTTAATGCCGACGAATCGCACATGCAGCCTACATAATGCACACAGTGTAAACAGTTAGATATATCTGTCTCTGTTTGTGTCGGTCCCTTTCTCCTGTTTCTTTGTCTCTTTCTCTCATCCTCAGTCTATCATCCCATCTTTCTTTCTCTTCCTCTGTCTCTGTCTCAGCATCTACCTCTGTCTTGCTCTATATCTCTCTGTCTCTCTCTCTGTCTCTCTCTGTCTCTCTCTGTCTCTTTGTCTCTCTATCTGCCGTCTGTCCGTCTGTACGTCCGTCCGTCCTTCCTTCCGTCCGTCCGACTGTCTGCTTGTCTGTCTGTCTGTCTCTCCTCTTATCTCCGATCTCTGGCCTACAACGTGGTCGTATTCTTCATACGACAACTCTTCAACCTGAATCGACTGACGGTTCCGACACTCATCAGACTTTTCCCTCTCAGCGATAATGAAAAGCAAACGCAATGGTATTATAGGCACGCTGTCAATCCTCACAAGTGTTTTAGCCCTGAGTTATGTCAATTGATAATCTACAAGTCAGCTAGTGAAAGCATTTCTGCGTCATCAACCATTTACCACACACTCGTCTTGAATAAGCTTATCATGAGTTCCATGAAGTCCATGAGTTGAAATCGCAAAATTATTTAGGGCTGGTAGGCTACCTAATAAGGGGCATTATAAGATAAAATCTCTTAATTTCATGATTTAAATGCGATTAATCGCTACTTTCTTTGTACAAAAGAGACTTAGAGTCAATCGTTAAATCGTCTATTGGAGTAAAAACAAATTAATCTTATTGCCATCTGAAATTTTTCAATCAGTATTATTTATTTCGAATGCAAATGATTGCTCAATTTTCCACTGTTATAATATAGGTGTCGCATCACCATTTTTCATTGTTCGCTTTGTTGTTGCTCCAGAAATAGCGCCTGGCATCGTGAGATAAGGTTAAAAAACGAGACTTAATGAAAAAGCAAAAATTAATAAAAAATACATTTTTCAGCGATAAAGGTGAGTTATCAATCGTTAAAATTGCCAAACAAAAAAATTATGCAATGTAAAAAGGAATCAGAGAGTTATAGGTTCTGATATCATTGATCGAATTAGGCTGACAGCACCACTGAATTGCATCTCTTAGGGCGCTATAGGTGTCTATAGAGTCCTCTCAATGAATGAATGAATGCATGAATGAATGAATGAATGAATGAATGTATGATTGATTCAATGAATGATTTCAATGAACGAATGATTGATTGAACGAATGATGTTTGATTGAATGAATGATTGAGTGAATGATTGAACGAATGATTGTGTGAATGATTGAATGAATGATTGAGTGAATGATTGAACGAATGATTGAGTGAATGATTGAACAAATGAATGAACGAACGAATGAAGTAATGAATGCATGAGCGGGCGAATGAATTGAATGGGATGAATGTATTAAATAGATTGAATAGATTGAATCGATTTCAGAAATTGACCGAAATATGTCTAACACGTAATCGTAATAGTAGGCCTGATCGTAATACCAATCGTAATAGTAATCGCAATAGTAATAGTAATCGTACTGGTAATCGTATTGGTAATCGTAGTAGTAATAGTAATTGTGATGGCAATCGCAATAGTAATCGTAATAGTAATCGTAATAATAATCGTAATAGTAATCGTAATAGTAATCGTAGTAGTAATCGTAATAGTAATCGTATTAGTATTTGTGATAGTAATCGCAATAGTAAACGTAATTGTAGTCGTAATAGTAATTGTACTAGTAATCGCAATATTAATCGTAGTAGTCGCAATTGTAAGAGTAGTCGTAATAGTAATCGTAATAGTGATCGTAATAGTAATTGCAATAGTAATCGTAATAGTAATTGTGATAGTAATCGTAATAATAATCGTATTAGTAGTCGTAATCGTAAGAGTAGTCGAAATAGTTATTGTAATAGTAATCGTAATAATAATCGTAGTGGTAGTCGCAATCGTAGTAGTAATCGTAATAGTATTCGTGATAGTAATCGTAATAGTAATCGTAACAGTAGGCTAATTGTAATGGTAATCGTAACAGTAATTGTAATGGTAATCGTAATAGTAATCGCAACAGTAATCGTAATAGTAATCGTAATAGTAATCGTCTATTGATATAGCCAGCGCTTGGTTCTCAATTGCCACTTTAGAAGTCTATGATATGAGATTGCGCGTATACGATTTCGCAACTCTTAGCGTCACTCTGACAATGTCTGATAGCAAACATTTCAAAGTATCCCCGAAGTATCTCGGATAATTCGATATTAATAATTGTCTAGTTACAATCAAGAGTTCTCTATTCCATCATAGTAATGCTATTCTGTTCTTTTCTGTTCTGCTGTGTTCTATTCTGTTATTTTTTATTTTATTCTATTATTTTCCATTCTATTCAAATTAACTTTATTCTATTCTGTTTTATTCCGTTAAATTCTACTTTATCCTAATTTATTCTGTTCTATTCTTTCCATTCTACTCTACTTATTATTTATTCTACTCTATTCCGTTCTATTTCGTTCTGTTTCTTCTTAATCTGTTCTATTCTATTCCATTCTATTCCATTCTATTTAATTCTATTCCATTCTATTCCATTCTATTCTATTGCTTTCTATTTCATTCTATTCTAGTCCATTCAATTCTGTTCAAGTTCTATTCTGTAATAGAATAGAATTTCTATTCTATTCTTAGTCTGGTGCGTCGCCTACCTGTCCTGGCCGGTGGTCATGTAGCTGTAAATCCCAGAGACGCGGTCAACTGATAGGCGTCCGAGATGAAATGACGATGACGATGACAACGACGTGTATCTTCTTCTTCTTCTTGTTCTTCGTTGGCTGCTGATGCTGGTGAATGGTTTCGTTGGTGATGCCTCACGAAAGAATGGCATCATCATCATCATCATCATCATCGAGCGCCTGCGTGGCACACGTGCACGCATCACCAGCTGCAGCATCAGGGAAGGTGGAGGAGGAGGAGGAGGGAGTGGGAGAGAGTGGGGGAGGTGGAAGAAGCCAGCCTCTGTAGCCCATATATATATTATGATATCTTGCAGACTTCATGATTCGTTGACTGCGATCGGTGTTGCTTGCGATGCAGCTTCGATCGACTTCCGCCGTCGTCATCCACTCGCGCGACTGGCACGAAGACAGGTAAAGATGCGCCGCATAGGTAGGCAAAGGTAGGCAAGGGTAGGCGTAGGTAGGCAAAGGTAGGCAAAGGTAGGCGTAGGTAGGCGTAGGTAGGCAAAGGTAGGCAAAGGTAGGCGTAGGTAGGCGTAAGTAGGGGTTGATGGCATTGGGTAACGAATGGGTAGGCATAGGTAGGAAGAAGGCTGATGTATGGCTAGGCAGAGATATGTGTTGAAAGGAGTTGGTACGCATGGGTATAGGCAGGTAAAGATGCGCCGCATAGGTAGGCAAAGGTAGGCGTAGGTAGGCGTAGGTAGGGTTGATGGCATTGGGTAACGAATGGGTAGGCATAGGTAGGAAGAAGGCTGATGTATGGCTAGGCAGAGATATGTGTTGAAAGGAGTTGGTACGCATGGGTATAGGCAGGTAAAGATGCGCCGCATAGGTAGGCAAAGGTAGGCGTAGGTAGGCGTAGGTAGGGTTGATGGCATTGGGTAACGAATGGGTAGGCATAGGTAGGAAGAAGGCTGATGTATGGCTAGGCAGAGATATGTGTTGAAAGGAGTTGGTACGCATGGGTATAGGCAGGTAAAGATGCGCCGCATAGGTAGGCAAAGGTAGGCGTAGGTAGGCGTAGGTAGGGTTGATGGCATTGGGTAACGAATGGGTAGGCATAGGTAGGAAGAAGGCTGATGTATGGCTAGGCAGAGATATGTGTTGAAAGGAGTTGGTACGCATGGGTATAGGCAGGTAAAGATGCGCCGCATAGGTAGGCAAAGGTAGGCGTAGGTAGGCGTAGGTAGGGTTGATGGCATTGGGTAACGAATGGGTAGGCATAGGTAGGAAGAAGGCTGATGTATGGCTAGGCAGAGATA